>JBAMJV010010616.1:0-98175 GCA_037951105.1 Echinarachnius parma | reverse complement strand
AGACACATGTTCACATATTTTAGGTGTGTACAGTAATACTAATCAACACACTCATACATTCACAAACACACCCTTTATCAGTAATGCAGACACAACACACTTGTCTACCACAACACACAAATCACATACACATCACAATCATAGATACTTGAGTTATCATTTGTTCATCAAAAAAAGTTGTTTTTCGGCCATATTTTAACAAGTAAACAAATAATAGTATGACACATATGTTACTCTAAATATACAATTTTCCTCTGTTTTAGATGTATATGAATACAAAATTTAATCTTCCCTCTTTAAAAAAATGAATATTATGGATTGACAGCTGGACTTTGGTTGCTAGGTACATATTTCTCCCTAGCAACGGTAACATATGTACCTATAAATTTTCTTTAAATACCCTACATTGTTTGCATGTGTTATGCAGAGAATAACTGACACTCATCCAACCATACAAACATGCATTTTCTTAACCATCTACCTTGCTTCTCCCACACACACATACACACGTATGCACAAACACACACATACACTAGCACACACACACACACACACACATACAAACTAACACATGTTCACATATTGTAGATGTGTACAGTATAAGACTAATTAACACATTTGTCTACCCCAACACACATAAAAATACTCGAGTCATCATCATTCGTTCATCAAAAAAGTTTTTTCGGCCATATTTTAACAGGTTAAACAAATAATAGTATGACACATTCTTCACAAAACATCATGAAATGATGGGTTGGGGGGTTCAACCCCCCCCCCCCCCCCCTCTTGACCAAAAATGACTGTTTTGGGGGGTTTGAACCCCCCCCCCCCCCCCCACCCCCCTTTTCAAATTTTAGCGGTCTCGACCGTCATTTTTGATGGTCTCGGCCTCGAAAGTGAGAAAAACGGTGGCCTTGTCTTCGAAAATGTCGATAAACCGTGGTCTCGGCCTCGAAAATGTCGAAAATATTGGTCTTGGCTTCAAAAATTGTCTACGACTACCCCCCCCCCCCCCCAAATCCTGGGTACGCACTGCACCGTAGTTCATATTGGTCATCATAATAAGAGGCATGAAATAACTGTGTAAAGGCATAATGTTTCTACTGCCTTTTTTCGTTTAAATGTTACTTTCCATTTACTTTGTATTTTAACAACAATGTAATGGAATCAGACCAAACATTTAGGACAGAGAATGCAACTTGTCTTTTTGAAATGTAGCAGACTTGAACCATTTTTTGTTAATACAAAACTTGTGTTTGATAAGCATTATTAAAGACAACAATGTTCATATATTGAAATTTCCGCATTACTGACCACAAAAATAGGTCGCACCCGGGTTGGGTAGGACGAGGGGGGGGGGGGGGCAAATAAGGGGTTGAACACCACCCTCCCATCCCAATCCATCTCACACCACAATGAGTATAATTTATCAAATAATTGTTATTTTATGCTTTTGCAATTTATTTTAAGTGGGGGGGGGGGGGGGGGGGGTGTCTCCAGCGCCCCCCCCCCCCCACCCCCCCCCCCCCCCAATGGGAGAAGGCATGGTAGGTGGTTAAGAGAATGCATGTTTGTATGGTTTGATGGGTGTCAGTTATTCTCTGCATAACAAAATAATATAAACAATTTAGGGTAGTAAAAGGACATTTATAGGTACATATTTTACCGTTGCTATGGAGAAATATGTCCCTAGCAACCAAAGTTCAGCTGTCAATCCATAATATTTATTCTTTTAAAGAGGGACGATTACTTTCCGTATTCATATACATCTAAAACAGAGAAAATTGTATATTTAAAGGAACATTTGTCAACGTTGCTAAGGAGCACTTTTCCATAGCAACCAAATCTAACTATTTCTTTGTTTTTAGCCGTTTACCAGTCAATCGCTACATTTTTAATAACGAGAACATTGCTTTCTGCTTCAAATACCTTATTGGACATACTACAACAAAATTTGGTTATAAAGTGGGACATAGTCACCGTTGCTAGGGAGAAATATGCCCCTAGCAACCGATTTTAACTATTTCTTGTTTTTAGCCGTTTATTCTTAACGCCCAAAATTTGCAAATGGGAACATTGCATTTTTGGTTTATATACATATTTGGAACATGTCTAGGACAAAATAAAGTACTTTCCAGAACTGGACTACGGAACTCAAAAACTAAGCCCCTTTTCATGCCTCGCCCACGGTATATTTTTGCACAGTCATGCACTCGTAAATTAACTTGCATTGAGCCATTTCGCGACATTTCACTTCCTGCCTCCCCCTATTCTCTGGGCTACTGCAATCGCCCCATTTACACAATCACATGCACCATTTGAAAGGTATATAATGGGGCTTTATTGTGACACAAAGTTCGAATATGCTTATTTAAAAATATGAGAGATAATTATGATCGATCAAACTTTTTTTGAGGGGTTTAGAACCCTTAGAACGGAACACAAAATTACAAATGACTTCGTAAAGATCATGTTATCATTAAAAAAGAGCCGTTAACAGGTAAAAGGACGTTTTCTAAACACTCATCGGTTTCAACCATTATGAATGAAATATTGTGATGTTCTGTTGAAATAATGCTTAGATAGAGAAATAACCATCAGCTATTTAAATACCTATTTTGTAACTTTTTGAAAAGAGGAAGCATTTAAAAATTATTGAATAATTGTAGGGCCCACATTTATTACAAATGGCTATGTTTATGGAAATTTCAGCCGTTTCTGAACCGATTTTGATAAAATAAAGTTTATTCTGTCATTAAAATATTGTACTCTTTCAAATTTTACACTCAGTTTTTCATTATCTCACAAAAAATAATTGTATGTAGCGCCCTCTCGACTAAAACTCAACTATCCCTTTAACTTAATTCTTCCAGCTATCTTTGACATTACATTCTTTAGATAGTTTCCATCATACTTTTCCATTTTCATTCACTTTTCTTGGTTTCCTTGATCTTCTTCTTTTTTGCAGCTTCTTACATAATTGGCATCACTTTTGCTTTAGTTTATTTGTTTTTTGTCTATTTCAGCTTCCTCCAATTCTTCATTGGTCATCTTTCCAATTCAGCCTTCTCATATTTTCTCTTTTCTACTACATACATACCATATGACGTCTTTATTATAGTACAGATTATATGTTCTTGATGTTTCTCCTTGTATTTCCCGTTTTCCAATGAATAGTTCTCTTCTCCTTCTATTCTTATTGTCTGTATAATACTTACATTTTTTTTCCAAATCTGTATCTTATTTTGGTTTTTGTTTCCTGCCTTATTTTCTTCCCATGATAATTTTCTGCTCATTCTTCCAATGTTCTTTCACATCTATCTCATTGTTGTTGTATTTTTTTAATGATAATACCCTTCCATTTTCTAATCTTAGCTATGTGGTCCCTACAACATACTGCATGTACCAATCTAATACAAATATCCTTGATCCCTCTAACCCCTGACCACTCACTAGGATTTATTTCAGCTAGAGTGGACAAGTCGTAAAATATAGTTGGGTTCACACTTCCTTTCATGCATGTTCCAGATGGTGTACTCTATTACTCTAAGTATTACGGTGTGTCCACACATAAACATTTCTCTTATTCTATACTTCTATTTTCTTCTTCTTTCCTCACAGCCATTTTCATAAATAGTCATCAATGACACCCAAGTATATATTGATAATCATTGTATCACCATGTGAATTAAAATATCACTGGTATAAAATGTGGAGTTAAACCAGACACCATCATGGCACAATGTTTAAAACACATCATAAGTGTAAATCAAAAGTAAGGTTACTGTGCTGAGTTCATACACTAAACTCAAGTTTTCTATCTTATTCTGCTTTTGAAGACGCCCGCTAAAAAACTTACATATACAATGATGTTTAGATGACAGAATGACAGACTACTACTTTGCAAAACTGTAATAACTCTATAAAAATTATACTTGTTCCCATCAGCTGGCCAATGCATGTATAAGGAATACTCATTCTAAGACTCGGGGATTTTTTTTTTGCAAAAAAGGGGGGAAAATAATAAGGTAATATTTAATTAGATACGACCATTTACTGAACACATTGCATTAATGCAAATTTGAAATAGGAAAGTGACTTAAACCCCTTTTTAATTGAGGAAAATAGTCGCGGTAACGTCCGGACGTTGTCAGGAAGACATTCTACCGCGTTTGTATTAAAAAGGTCCAATCGGGGTAACGTCCTGACAACAGCGCGGTAGGATTCAACCTAGTCGGGCTAGGGTAATAGCGAGGTAACGTCAGGACGTTGTCAGGATGTTAAGCTGATAAACATTGTATTAAAAAAGCGCAGAACGTTACCCGGGTAGATGACGTCATGGCCGTAAAAAATGTAAACATTGCAGCGATCGCGTTTTGGATCGGGAACATGTGGTATTCTTGTAAACAAGGTTGCCAATTTAAACTGCTGTAAGTTCACACACAAACATTATTCCACATACTCCTAATTTTAGACTTAAATTTGCCCAAATAATACAAGTTATAATACTATGAATATAAAAATTGGAAGTTTAACAAGTTTGCATGCTGTGAATTGCACGGAACAGTAGCATTATGGCTACCCACCGCAAATCCATGATTACTGTTGAAGTTTGAAGTCGGATTGAAGAATAATAGATTCGTACCGTACGTGTAAGGAATATAAACCGGTATAGTATTTATTACATGCGCTATAATTATGCAGCGAAAAAAAAACTAGCGTGACTATAGTAGACTGACAATTGCGGTGGTCATTATTTTAGGAGTACTGGACTCAAAGTAATAAATATGTCATATACTGGGGGTTTACGCCACTTAACCCTTGGCCTCAGCACAGTGGGGAATGACCTCCAGCCAGATCAAATGACCATAGTTGATAGTCTCCAATCTAGTCTCATTGTGTCGAATAGTCAACATAATGAATGCATATCTCTATTAAAAGTTATGCAATAGTAATGAAGCAAAAATATTGATACTTTATACATCAATACCATTAATGAGAATGATATTATATTAATGACAAAATACACATTTTAAAACTTTATTAACATAAAAATATGATAGTTGCGCCTTGGTTGTAGACTAGCAATTTTCAGCTCTAGAGGACACACGGTAGTAAATATTATCCCCATAGGCTTACACACTAAACACCATGATTTCAATCCAAGATAAAATATAAACGATTGCATGAAGTTTCCTATTTTTTTGATATATCTCTATATCATGGTAGATCTATCAACAGAAAAAATTTAAAAAAAATTGATGCAGCGGAAAATTAATAAAATGAGCCTTGAACGAAGAATACATATTTTGTATTGGTCTTGTCTACAGGATTCCAGATCTCCATGCTTTGCACTGAATAATCAAAAAAAGACATCATTTACCAGATTTATCCAGAATTTGGGCTTATTATGGAAGATAGCATTACCTTAATGCCAAATCCAACATAAAAATACAGATAATAACAACTTAAGTATTGTTTCTGATTTATTTTCTGAAAAAAAATGACGTCATTATTCCTCCGCGTTTTTGAGAAAAAAGTCGAAAAGCCTGAATTACACCCGTGCGCCCTTTAGTGATAACCAGAATAAAATTGATGACCTTAAGAGGGAGCTATTCAAATATATTGCATGTCAGACCAGCTTTAATACGGGACTGAGAATTAATATTTGTAAGCATGCTAATTGTGCTTAAAACTATACATATGATACGGTACTTACCACCAATTCACTCTCTATCATGTGATCCAACTATTAAAATTATGATTTTTCCCTCCATTCCGCAAAAAATCAGTGATATATGCGCCTCCTCGACTTCTCTCCATGTGTTAGCGCGACTCCGAACAGAATACATGAATATGCGCGGTAACTATTACCGCGCATTACAGTCCTGTATTAGGAGGACCTAGAACGGTAGCGCTTCTCTCTAAAGTTAATTTGACACTTGAGTTGTAACGGCTCATTTTGAATGATAACAGGGGTTTTACTTTGTCGTTTGTAATTGTGAATACTTTTCGAGCATGGTGAAGTTATAACTATTAGTTTGTACCGTAATCGTGCAGGTTTTGGTTACTAAAGTTAAGTTTGACCAATACTCAACGTTACCTTTAAGAAACAATAATCTCATCGAGGCATTTTGTTGTATCATTATTCATAGTAATCATACGTGAACAGAGTAAATCTGTAGTGGAGTGCAACGCGTTCGCTTCCTCATATGAATCTCATATCTTCAGAAGAATTTCTCACCTAAAACATGGAAATATGTAATGTGACAGTAAGATAATTTGTTACCCATGGATACAAAGGGACTTTGTCCAAATCCTCAAAATCCCATTGAAATTCTACCGGTTCCCTCATACCTTGTTGTATTCTTATCAACAAAAGAAGCATGGGACAGGTTTCAGTTTTTCAAATTTCCCTTTCGTTAAAAAGATATTTATGATTGAAGTGTTCAGATGTCAAATTATCCAACGGATCGTCAGAACCGTGCACAAAGTGAGTGCAATGAATTGGTGAATGTCACTTTGCATTTTTACTCATTACTCGGCCATATAAAGTCCATTTACCTTGAAATTTCACACAACACCTAGTGGACATATAAGATAACTATAATATACTCCGCAAAAAAAGAAACTGGACACTTGTATGAGACCAAATATTTCGTATTCATTAACGATAAAATATATGATATTGTATATCAAATTAAAGATAAAATTACCCTTTTCAATATTCGCATAACATCCAGATGAAATCATTCATGCATGACTTGTCACGGTCAATTAACCACACCAAGGTCTGTTTTCAAAAATAGCAAAAATGGAACATCCACGCAACCATATAAATGTTGATAAGCATAATCTAAAACGTTATATTCATGAGATGGCATATTGTTTTATTACAAATGTGACCTTTTCTATCTTCATCTCAATAAAGAGTATAAATGAAGACAAATTGTGAACGTTATAGGTGGTATTTAATCAAAAAGTAACAAAATGGGGAATTCCATGGCAAAGCTTTATTAGTCAAAACCATAGTTTGTGCCCTTATTTCAGCATGAAAATGGTATAAATTCTTCTCAAGAATTCTACCGTAGTACAAAGATCTTCAAAACCTGAAGTCACACTTGGTCAAACAGTTGGGCAGTCTTTAACATGCCATTTCTCTAGGTAAATATGGTTAAAATTGCAGGGGACACATGAAATAGACAAGCTTCATGCCTCTAATACAGACCAGTATGATAATGCTCTCATAACCTGGCCCTGTTTTATTGACAAATTTGTATTTCCAGAGTTTGTTTATAACAATAAAGTTGAATAATGTCATAATTTAGTTGCCCCGCTCATCTTGTTTTAAGTGAAACGCTTACTATCATTTCAGTCGAATGGTGTGGTCCCTCATTGTTTTGCTATTTTTGAAAACAGACCTTGCTATTGTTAATTGACCATGGCATTTCATGCATGGACGATTACATCTTTAAGTTATACCCTGCATGTAGAGGATTAAATTCCCTTTAATTTGATACATGATCATGTACATTTTATCGTACGTTAGTATGAAATATTTCAACTTATACAAGTGTACAGTTTCTTTTTTTGCGGAGTATATATATTGTTTTGACCACTCATCACTTTTTGCAAAGTTACTAGATCCCTTTAAGCCTGAAACTCGTTTTGCTCCCAATTATAGTTACGCCCGTGGTATTGATTGCAGCGACGATCATCACATCGTCTATCGCCTGTCTTATATTCTTTCTCAGAAAGAAAACATATCATACAGGTTAGTTTGCAAATCTAATTATAAAATGTGTAGTATAAAATTCCATTCACTTTCAAAATAGAAATACATATTATGATTGTGTTGTTGTTTACGAATTACTAAAAGTACTAAAGGCCGGTCATTCTTACGGTAGTGGACGTAGTGATCCGTAGGTTAATTTAATGTGGGTCAGAAGTGATTTAAGTACGTTAAACTAGGTTAAACTAAGTTGAACAAAGTGGAACTACGTTGAATTACGTTAAGATACGGTCGTTGGCCACGGGTACGGATAAGTACGTTTAAGTACACTTAACTACGGAGTGGTACGTCTGACTACGCTTGAGTACGAGAGACTGCGGTAGCCACTACGCTGGACTACGCTAAAGAACGTCAAACTACGGTAAATAGCAACTCCACACGGAGTATAACAGCCAGCCGGTGGTGTGGTACGGCCATTGTGCGCTTGTTTTTCAAACATAGCAGTTCTGTGAAATTTGTCTATTTTTTTTTGCTGAAACATGCCTGGACCAAGAGTGCTGATGCTATAGTTCTGTTCATGGTATAGTACGTTAGAGTACGCTAGGGTACGTTTGAGTACGTTAAGAAGTACGTTAAACTACATTAGACTACGTTGTACTGCGTTATACTACGTTAGACTTCGGTTTAGTACGTTAGCATCACGGATGCCTTTAACGTACCGCTCTTTTGAACATGTTCAAAAATTAAATCGAAGATCACGGCTCCCTCGAGTTAATACCAAGTGAGCATCACGGACAACTACGGTACGATACGGAGGCTAGTACGTTCAACTACCTTCAACTTCGTTCAACCACGATCAACAACGGTAGTGGACGTAGTTGAACGTAGTGGAGGCTAACGGAGTTGAACGTAATTGAAGGTAGTTGAAGGTAGCTGAACGTACCGGCATCCGTACCGTACCGTACCGTACCGTACTGTAGATACGGATGCTAGTACGTTCAACTACCTTCAACTTTGTTCCAGACATGTTTAAGCAAAAAAATAAGACAAATTTCACGAGCGCACCATGGCCGTACCAGACCGCGGGCTGGCTGCATACTTCCCTGTGGATTTGATAAATATACCATATTGACGTTGTTTAGCGTAGTCTAGCGTAGTCTTGCGTAGTCTAGCGTAGTTGCTTCCGTAGTCTAGCGTAGTTGCTTCCGTAGTCTACCGTACTCAAGCGTAGTCAGACGTACCACTCCGTACCTGTCCGTAAGCGAGCTGCACCCGCATTACCGAAGTCTAGCGCAGTGTAGCGTAGTTTATGGTACTTGAACGTACTTATCTGTACTCTTATGTGGCTCATCACCGTACCTTTACGTATTGTATCGTAGTTTAACCTAGTTTAACGTACTTACACCACGTCTGACCCACAAGTAATTACCCTACGGATCACTACGTTCGCTACCGTAAGTATGACCGGCCCATAATGGCTCTATACCCCCGGAAGGCTCAATACCCCCGGAAGAATACCCCCAGACAATAGCGACCAGACCTTTACCGTCCCCCAGACAATTACCCGCCGGAAGATTAACCCCCAGACATTTGGAATCGTGGTACCGCTCATCATTTACCTTTCCGGTTCACAATATAGCATTTTACTCAATTTCTAGGAATTTCTAGGTAGAAAATAAATTTATGCTAATTATGAGTATATGCATTGCCCAAAGCAGAAATATCTTCAATACATACCCTGTACTTATTGCTTATCAATAGATTTAGCCACTGAAATGCAATAATATTCATAACTATGCACATTAATGACAGCCATCTTGGATTTCAGGGTGTTAAAGTCTGGAAATTGACTTCTTACCCCAAAATACACTAGAATGAATATTGTTATCACTTTTCCTATTTCTTAAAGAGATTTTGGTACAGAGGGCGCTACACAAAATAATTTCTTTGTGAGATAATGAAAAACTGAGTCTCAAATTTGAAAGAGCATACAATTTTAATGACAGAATAAACTTTATTGGACCCAAATCGGTTCAGAAATGGCTGAAATATACATAAACATAACCATTTGTAATAAATAAAAATGTGGGGCCCCACAAAAATTCAATGATTTTGAATCAGCCGTTAAAAAAAAAATGCTTGCTATCACCATACTATGGGGTATAAATATAAAGAATTTACAAAAGAGGTCTTTAATAAAAACCAAACATTGTTGTTGATTATCTCTCTATCTAATCACCATTTCAACAAAACATCAAATGCACCATGTAATATTTAAAATGTTTGAAACCAATGAGTTTTTAGTGAGCGCCCTCTTGAGTTTTAACGGCTCTTTTTGAATTATAGCAGGCTTTTTACTTAGTCGTTTTTAATCTTTTATTCCTTTCAAGCATGGTGGAGTTATAACTATTGGTTTGTAATGTAATGATGCAGATTTTGATTACTAAAATTCAGTTTGACAAAACTGTACTCTCTTTACCAAAACTTAAAGGGATAGTTGAGTTTTGGTAGAAAGGGCGCTACACAAAATAATTTTTCTGTGAGATAATGAAAAACTGAGTGTCAAATTTATAAGAGCATACCATTTGAATGGCAGAATAAACTTTATTTGATCAAAATCGGTTCAGAAACGGTTGAAATATCCATAAACATAATCATTTGTAATAAATGTGGGGCCCCACAAGTATTCGATAATTTTGAACCAGCCGTTAAAATTCGTTTTAAAATGTTTCCTCTTTTCAAAAAAGTTCAAAAGAGGTTTTTAGATAGTTGTTGATTATCTCTCTATCTAATCACTTTATCAGCAAAACATCACATGCACAATGTTTTATTTAAAATGGTTTAAACATAATGCATTTTTTTGAAAGCGCCGTCTTTAGTTTAAACAGCTCTTTTTGAATGATAACAATAATACTAATTATTATTATTATCATTGAAAAAAAAAGCTTTTTACTTAGTGTTTTGTTATTTTTGTATTCCTTTTGAGCATGGTGGAGTTATAACTATTAGTTTGTAATGTAATGGTGCAGGTTTTGGTTACTAAAATTCAGTCTGACTAAAACTGGATTCTCTCTACCAAAACTCAACTATCCCTTTAACTCCGATCCCTTTAATAAAAATGTACGTCTGACCTTATTTAAGAAATGTGCAAATCCCCTCATTATATATATAATGCTTAAATGCCTAATGTTGCTAAGGTGGCAACAATGCAGATTTTTCTTTTAAAATATTTAGAGCAATTGTTTATTTGACATTTCTAGGCCCTAGAATTATCTAAGATGTATAATCAGCAGAAAATACTCTTTTAAATTGATGTGTATTCATGGCTACAATGAACGTTTAACAGAGAACAGGCGCGCATGCACTGACAATGTGTACTTTCAATGAGGTATCGTTCGCCACTTGTTACGTCATCAAAACATTGGTGTTTTAGTACAACAAGTGTTTCTCCGATTCTGAGATAGATTTTAAAATATTTGGTTTTCTAATACATATGATGTGATAATATGGAATATAAAAAATGTACAATGTTGATTTCTAGGCCCCTTGCTCTTTAATTTCGCATTTTGTTCTTTTCTTTAAAATGATTAAATTGTCTTTATTTCTACTTTAAACAGATAAATAGATACTTCTTAGTATACTTTCAAGTTGCAAGTTCAAATGTATTGTTTAAATTTCCATAAAATAAATGTACAATTTATAATAATGTAACATAAACTGAATAATCAATGCAACAAAAATACGAAATAACATTTGTTTACAAAATATGATAATTGAAGTAAAAATGAACGGATCTACTATGAAGCAACGCTTGTAAATAGTGGATCCCACGAATTAAAGAGTTTGATACAAATAAACAATACAAAATAACAAGGTTCTACATTATCAATACGCAATTACGTCTTACAACTGATATTACCAAATTCTATTTACCTTCATAGCAAACTGGGATATAGAATAAGCCATTGACTAACAATTTTAATTACGGTGTGTGAATGTTTCAAAATAACTGAATTTTCCTTTTTCTAATAATTTATATTTTCAGATGCAGGGGAAATGAATGACAGAACTGCGTCTAATGGACAAGTCCGCCTAAAAAAAATAAGATATTTCCGTAAAAATGCTGACATTCACATCGAACTTGAAGAAATCGAAACAAAAATAAAACAACTTGAGAAAGACATAGACCTCTTAAAACAAAATGAAGCTGACAATAAGAAAGAAATAACTAAACTTGGGAAAAGAGTTTCTATGAGTATAGATCGTAAACATGCCGTAATACAAGAACTTGAAAAAACTTTTAAAAATGGGAATAACAATATGCCTTGTGCATAGCAAGTGGTACACCTTATTAATCATACGATGTAAATATTGATATCGTTATGTTTTTTCTTTCCTGAAATCAAAAGTAAAAGGACGTATTTTAGTAAAGATAATGGTGTTAGCATGCAATGTACAGCATTCCCTGAACGTAACACAACATTAAAGAGATCTAGTAACTTTGTTGACATGTGCAAAAAAAGTGATGAATGGTTCATATACTGAATATTGTTGTTAGTTGATATGTCCACTGGGCATTGTGTGGAAATTTCAAGCTACATAGACGTTATATGGCCGAGTAATGAAACAAATGCACAGTGATATTCACTTGCTCATTGCACTGACTATGTACACGGTTACGAATATCAAGTGGATAGTTTAACATGTGAACACTTCAATCTTTTTAACGAAAGTGAAATTTGACAAACAGTATCCAGTCCTATGCTTCTATTGTTAATACACATACAACAAGATATGCGGGAACCGCTAGAATTCCAACTAGATGTTGAGGACTTTGGACAATGTTGCTAGATTCAACTAGATTTTGAGGATTTTGGACAATGTTGCTAGATCCATTTAAATGAACACGAATGGATTCCTATTCAACACCGTTTATATGAAGCCATAGTATATTAAAACATATTTGTGAGAAATACATGGTATAGGTCTAGGAGATAAAAAATAGTTCACTTAAATTCCTTACTAGGTGAATGCGAGACCATGTTAATGCTTAGTTTTGCTTATTCTATTTAATCACATTTTAAAAACCTTACATTAACTAAAATTTATATAGTAATAACGTGCAATGTACATTTGTCAATGTACAACATGTTAACTTCTTTTATATAAATGTGTTATCTTGTAATCTATTTACATTTTGGTAATGGAGATATTCACTTACATCTATTTATTCCTCGTGTATATAAACTGGGCTCCAAAAGAAACTTATCACTTCTTCAGAACGACACACATTAAAATCCAAAGCATAAAAAGTAATCATAATTGGGCATAGAATAGATATAATACTCCGTAGCAAGCTCATCTTAAAAAATTATGTTTGCTTTAGTCAACAAAGAATAAAATAAGGTGAAATCGCAAGAAGTCATTTTTCAAAAATCACAGAAACTGCTCGCTTTCCGGGCACAGAGCCGCGGTATGGACAATAGCCAGTATAGTGGTTACATAACCCGCTTTGAAGTTGAATGAATAGCTATTGAAAGTTCTGAATAGACCGCCTTTCGTGGTGGTTCGCAGCGAGCAGTTTCTGTGATTTTTTAAAAGTGACCTGTAGTGATTCCATGACATTTTTCTCTTTTTTGGCAAAAACAAACTTGTAATTTTTGAGATATGCTTTATAAGGAGAATAATAGCTTATCTGTGTCTAAATATGAATCAATTTGGTGCTATGGATTTTAGTGAGCGTCGCTCTGAAAAAGTGATGAGTTTCTTTTGGAGCCCAGTTTAGATTGAATTATGAAAAGCCGTCGTATTGCTTGGTATAAAGGCCCAGTCCCATACTGACGATTTTCACGGCGAATCGCAACGATTTGACATTCGTCGAGAAAATTGCTTATGCTACGGTCACAACTCAGAGCGGCGACCGCCCGATTTGTAGCCTGCTCGGTCGCCGCTGGAATTTAGGCATCGCCCAACGATTTTGGGGAAGTCGAGCAGGCTGTAGAGCCCCAGCGGTGCCTGGGCGGTGCCCTGTCGGTGTCCCGTCGGTCACCGGTCGATTTTAGGTCACAACTGGGCTAAATTAGGGGGTTTCTCCGCGCGGCGTCCCGGCAGTGACCGACCGATGACCCACCGGTTCCCGAGCGGTCTCCCACCGGTCACCGGCTGATTTTTAAGAAATCGCCCGGCGACCGGACGGTGACCGGCGGGTCACCTGTAGGTGTCCCGTAGGTGCACCGGCGGCGACCCGCCGGTCTCCGCCGGGCAACCTGGGTTCCGTACAGGACTTTATAATGTTTGATAATTTATACACAACCTTGCATTTGTTTGTAACCAAAAGTGCGCAAGCGGGCAAGAAATATTACGGTAATTGCCTTGTTTGTATGATTTGTCACCTGAGAAAGAAATTCATGATGTGCCAAGTAAATCAAGCCTAATACAATGTAGTTTTAACTGAATTTACTCTGATCTTTCCTTGTACCTTATTCTTTGTTTTTAATGAAGAGTCTTTAAAGGGACAGGTCCACTTTTACAAAACGTCTGAACAGCTTTCAGTTGACGGATGGGGATCAATGTAACAAGCAAAAAAAAAATCAGAGCGAACAGCCCTCTAATTTGGATTCTACGAATGAAAAACGAATGCGTCCCTCCATTTAAACTATATATCGGTCAATAAAGGAGTTCAACTGATTTAGCATAATATTACAACAATATAGTACTAATTCTCGTAAAGGTATTGTGAAGCCGACATTTGTTAACGTATGTCACGGAAAAAGATCTCAAAAAGAAAGAATATATAATTACATGTAGTCAGTTTAAGCGATGTTTGGGTATTTTGCTTGGTAAACGCTCACACATTAGTACTTATGCGCGAGTCACGTAGCTAGCGCGGTTCACGTAGGGGTCATGCATACCGATCTGGCACTCCGTGAAATCTATGTACGAACTTACTCACCGGCCGAAAATACGTATGTACCTAATTAACCGACGTCCCTCAGTTTATTCAGTTTTAGGTCTATAACTCCACGAAAAAGAGATTTCAAGCCCTAATTTTTTCAGGCATGCTATTAAATGACATTTCCTTTCATGTAAGACAATAACCTCGCAACTTTTGAATTTTGGCTTGCAAAAGTGGAAAAATTGAAGACTAGTGGGGTGTATTCTGAAAACCACTTTAAGTTAAAATTATGTTAAAATTGTATCTACGTCATATCTCCGTCACTAAAATATGTTTTCGCAAGTCGCTATTCCTTAAATGGATAGTTGAGTTCTGGTAAGGAGAGTAATGTTTTGGTGAAACTGAATTTTAGTAACCAAAACCTGCATCATTAGACTACAAACTAATAATTATTCTAGAAGGGAACACAAGATTACAAATGACTTAGTAAAGATCATATTATCATTCAAAAAGAGCCGTTAAAACGTAAAAGGGCGCTCTCTAAACACTCATCGGTTTCAACCATTTTGAATACAATATTGTGCATGTGATTATTTGTTGAAATAGTGATTAGATAGAGAAATAACCAACAACTATTTAAATATTAAATGTTACTTTTTGAAAAGAGGAAACATTTTTTTAAATTTTTAACGGCTGGTTCAAAATTATCGAATAAGTGTGGGGCCCCACATTTATTACAATTGACTATGATTATGGATATTTCAGCCGTTTTTGAACCGATTTTGATCAAATAAAGTTTATCCTGGCTTTAAAATATGGTGCTCTTTAACATTTTTCACTCAGTTTTTCATTATCTCACAAAAATCATTGTATGTAGCGCCCTCTCTACCAACATTCAAATATCCCTTTAAGTACAGTGTCATATTTTAGTGACGAAGATATGACGAAGATATGAAAATCGTTTTCAGAATTCAGGACTATTTAAAGCGCATAGTGCGGTGGTACATGAAAGAGTAAAATGATATGATTACATGTAGACTCGCATGTATTGTGTGTGTGTGTGTGTGTGCGTGTGTGTGTGTGTGTGTGTGTGTGTGTGTGTGTGTGTGTGTGTGTGTGTGTGTGTGTGTGTGTGTGTGTGTGTGTGTGTGTGCGTGTGTGTGTGTGTGTGTGTGTGTGTGTGTGTGTGTGTGTGTGTGTGTGTGTGTGTTCGTGTGTGTATGCGTACATAATATATGCGTGTGCATAGTATGACAGCCATGAATCAACTTGCAAAACAAAGTATGCATGTTTAACACATTTTCTAGACACCTTTGTATCCGAAAGTCACACACACACACACACACACACACACACGCACACACACACGCACACACACACACACACACACACACACACACTTTTGTGGAGCGCCTATATATATACCAAACAATGATCGATTTAGGTCAAACATAGGTCAAATGGGTCATCGGCTGCCGAGCGGTCGCCGCCCGGTGACCGACTGATCTCCCATCGGCGACCGGGCGGCAGCCGATGACCTATTTGACCTATTTTTGACCTAAATCGCTCGACGGCGACCGCTCGATTAGGTCGGTGCCCGGACGGCGACCGCTCGGCCACCGAGCGTATTTTGGGCGGCGAGTGAAAAGTGAGCAGGCGCCGCCCAAATTTTAACTCCGCGCTAAAACTTCAGCGGCGACCGAGCGATGCCTAAAAACCAGCGGTGCCTGGGCGGCCGCCGCTCGGTGACCGAGCGATTTTGGCTAAAAACTCGCCGCCCGGCCGCCGAGCAGGCTACTTTTTGGGGTTGTGACCATAGCATTAGGTCGTGTTGCGTCGTGTTACATCGTATCGGTTCTTCCCCCAAAACCGTCGCGCATCGTGAAGAAAATCGTGAAAATCGCCGTCTTCAACTGTTCAAAACAATCGCCACGCCACGACGATTTTCACCAAAATTCATTGTATTTACCGTTGCATATTCGTGTCAAGTCGTTCCACATCGTTGCAATTCGTTGCGAGTCGTATCGCTTCGCTGTGAAGATCGCCGCTGTCCGTTTTTTAACTGACCATGGGCGTAGAGACTTACGTAATACCTATTCATCACGAGGGGGGGGGGGGGGGTGAATGAATAGATCATCCCCCTGTTGAAAGGTATCAATGACAGCTCTACGCCCGTGGAACTGACTCAAACAAGTCCGATTGTTCATATGGTGCACTGCCCTATTGTTCCATAAAAAGAATGAAAGGAAATCGTCGCGACATGGCGATAGTTTTGAACAGTCCCAAAACATTCGTTGTGCTAACACGATTCATGGCGTTCTTCGCGATGCGCAACGGTTCGCAGAACGAATTACAACGACTCGCAACGAACTACACCGACTCGCGACGACTCAAGCGATTTTCTCCACGAATGATAATTCGTTGCGAGTCGCCGCAAAAATCGCCACTATGGGACCACAACTTTTTTTCTGCCACGATTTTTCTACCGCAATGGTTAAAGACAAAAGAAGGACGAGCTGACTCGTCGAACAACGACGAAGAACGAATATTCGTCTTGAGTCGCCGTACAATTCTTCCCAATTCGTTGTTAAATCGTGGCTAAATCGAGTCGATTCGTTCTAGTAAATCGTTGCGAGTCGTTGCGAGTCGCCGTGAAAATCGTCAGTATGGGACTGGGCCTTTAGGAAAACAATACAGTATATTCATCTCTTGACTATTCAATTGTATTTTGTTCATGACTATTGAACAATTTGAATCTTGCTCCGTATACGCACACACACACACCAAGCATTCATATTTTCTTGTTTGGGTGTCTCTGTAATCATCTTTAATTCCCACTTCACATTGCATTAAATGTGCATGTGTTACATTAATATGTACAGTAAGATTGTTGAAAATGTTACATAAACCATCTTTTACTCTGTATAGGCACTTAGTAGTCTTTATCATGTAAACAAATCATTAGTCGAATGGGAAATATATATATCCGTTCAATTACCTTTATCAAAATAAACACATAGTCTGTGAAAAATGAAATGGCAAACGGATTAGTTTTTGGTTAGATTTGAGCAAAATGAAAACAGAAAAAAACACTTTATTTTTAGGGGGGGGGGGGGGGGGTGGTGATACATGTAATATGCTTTCATGCAACGTCTTTATGAGATATGTTTAAATTGCGATAATATTTCCCCTATGTTCCTTATTACCAGATCATAAGATGTACATGTTATAATGTATAGAGATATTTTACCTCCAAAATTAACAATTTGTCAAATTATTTTGCCCTCCGGCGATGTTTCCAATAAGTTTGAATGGGGACGCCATACAAATGTCTTTGTTAACAATGAGTCATAATTTTTATTTCATGGATCATTTATTCGATCTACTATATTATTGGGATAAGACTTTGAAAGGCTAGTCGGTTCTCCTGTTTTGCATTTTAAAAAAGTACACGAGGGAAACTGGAGCTAGCTCCCATTAAAATAGCACGGGCTTATTCAGAATTGTTTCCTGCCTCGGGGTTGCATTATTATGTGTCTAGTAAAGTGTGTAGAATACTGCATTCACTCATTTACATATCTATGGTCATTTGTGAAAATTAAGTCCAAGAATTTATATTTGTACCCATTTAGCATATGTTGTTCGTAATAGAGCATTGAATTTTATTACATAATAATATAATTATATTCTACTTGGAATTATAAACAATACACTGTTTGGAAAAGTCTGCTTATTTCTTATGTTTTTGATTATTTGGATAATTTATTGATAAATCGTATGTCGATAGGTCTTATTGGATGTCATCATGCAATGAAAGCTATATACTGTAGATCGTTTGCACATTATTGTTAATTAAGAACTAACGTTTTCTTTGGAATTGAAATATTATGCTTATTTGTTGCAATGTTAGTTGTATTATCTGTATTATGTAACCAAGAAAACAATTTTCATTTTATCATAGACTGGTAAATGCTCATTGTATATACTTTTGCATTGTGTTAATTGGAAACTTAAAAACTGCATTAAATCGAATTGAAGTTGAGTAAAATATGTGTAAAATACCTTGTAATAAATGCTGAATACCCTGGTTCTTTTAGCAAAATGTAAAATGTTACATATTTGTTTGTTAATTAGACATGTGATATAAGTATGTGTGCATGATGTGTATTTGTGTGTGTATACTTGTGGGTGAGTCAGTGCTACAGGGGGTCTAAATTATTGGTGTTTCCTTGCGCGTTCGATGTCAATCATGCCCCCCCACCTGCTGTAGCTACAGCAGGTGGGGGGGGGGGGCATGATTGACATACGCCCCACCCCCCCCCCCCCTAATTTGAAAAAAAAAATAATTGCATTATATTAACTATATCAAATGATGCAGTTAGTATATCATGATTCCAGCATTTAGTGATGCTTTATTAAAAACTTAGGGGGACTTCTTTTATATTCATGTCAATTTCAATGTGGTGCGGATTCGTTATTCTGGCGCGCGGTGCAATCTTACATACGACTGTTCGGAAGTTGGGAAGTTAGGATCGCCTTGTCCGTCACTGCACACGGTAACCATGGCTCAAACAACTTCGTTTTTGGTGCTTTTTCTGATGTCAATTGGTAAGTCTCATCAATCTTTTTTTTTTGTTGGGGGGCATTATGCATTAATGTTGGCTGCAGACAGTGATAGTCACACAAACATGCACGTTTTTACAACGCATAGAGTAATTCCAAAACAACTATTTCATTGAAATATTTACATTTAAGTTTATGAACTATTATCATACCTATAATTATACTAATGTGTTTCAAAGGTAACTTTTTATCTCCCCATAGATAATCGAAATGTAGGTCTGTACTTTTCTGCTGAAAGCATTTATCGTACATATTCATGAGTATTTGATATGGTAACACGACATATGCTCCGCCGACAATTGCTCCGAAAAATGCGACAATTTCTCCGCGACAAATGCTCCGCGATACTTGCTCCGCCGACATTTGCTCCGACGATAATTGCTCCGCCGACAAATGCTCCGCCGACATTTGCTCCGCCGACAAATGCTCCACCGACATTTGCTCCGCCGACTAATGCTCCGCCGACATTTGCTCCGCCGACAAATGCTCCGCCGACATTTGCTCCGCCGACAATTGCTCCGCCGACAAATGCTCCGAAGATGCGACAATTGCTCCGCCGACATTTGCTCCGCCGACAATTGCTCCGCCGACATTTGCTCCGCCGACAATTACTCCGCCGACAAATGCTCCGAAGATGCGACAATTGCTCCGCCGAAAATGCTTCGAATATGCGACAATTGCTTAGCCGACAATTGTTCCGCCGAAATATGCTCCGGAGATACGACATTTGCTCCGGTGACAATTGCTCCGCAGAAATCTATGCTCTGAAGATGACAGTACTTCAAATGGTCCAAAAAACAACATATGTTCCTCAACCATAATTGTTCCACCGACATTTACTCCGCTGAAGATTAAACTCTGGAATGAATTCTCAAGTACCTTTGGTATGAAGTGCGCTTTTATATGTTATGCGAATCTCTTGTGAAATTGGAGTACAATCGATTCAGTAACCATCGATTCATTCAAATATTTTATTTGGCTGGTTTGTTTGTTTCACGTTTCTTTATACAGGGTGGGGGGTGGGGGGGGGGGGGGGGGCAGTCAAGCCCAGTGTTGTAAGGATGCGTGACCCTGCAGCCTGCATCTAGTAGCAGAAGGGGAGGCGCAATAACACACAACACTGGCTTTAGTTTTTGATGTTACATTGGGGTTCGACTGGAGTCGAACCACGGACCCTCATAGTATCCGAAAATGCTGTGATGAATAGTATACTGTTCCAAGCAATCATCAAGCGAAGGGCATGATACTGGTGTTAAGATCGATCATGAATAGAAAAAAGAAAAGTCTTTATAATCACTGCATTTGTATTACTCAGACTCTTTATGAATCAAGAAATTGTTCCGCATGAGTTCAAAATTTATCCACGTTTTATCAAAATTCAAAGAACGTTATTTTCACCCACTGTTAAATTTTCGGAGTTCCAATTTTGTTTAGATTTGTTCATCGTTCACTGAACAACGAGGGCCCAATTTGTGACACTTCTAAACGCCCCCCCCCCCCCCCCCACCCCGTAAACGATTAAGGCTGCCTTATTGTCCAACAGAAAAGCACAAACTTCCAATGCATTTTGCATTCGTATAAACGGAAGGATTGGCAGGAAGTAGCAGAAAATTGAAATTCAATAATCTAAGGAATTGAGGGGTCCTCTTACCTCCACAGTGAGGTAAGATGGACACTTCACCCCTTTAGTGACTATGACATCATATTCCATAAAAAGCAATATGTGATCAATTTTATTGTTAATATGTGAAGAATAGATTGTCTTCTAGACGATGTGATCTTTATTTAAAGGGGTAGTACAGTTTTGCTACTTAAGGCTGAACTTTAGTAACCAACCCTGGACAGTTACTTGATAAACTAATGGTTATAACTCCACCATGCTCGAAAGGTATACAAAATTACAAACGACTTAGTAAAACGCCTGTTATCATTCAAAAAGAGTCATTTAAACACAAGAGGGCGCTTTTCTTAAAAGGCATTGGTTTCAACCATTTTCATACAAAATTATGCATGTGGTGTTTTATTGGAATGACGATTAGATAGAGAGATCATCAACAACTATTCCAAAAATGATTTTGAAAATTTTTGAAAAAGTGCAAGCATTTTAAAAATATTTTGTTGAAAAAAAATCATCTAATTATTTGGGCATTTGTCTGCGGAGCATTTGGCGGCGGAGCAAATGTCGGCGGAGCAAATGTCGCGGAGCAATTATCGGCGGAGCAAATGTCGCGGAGCAATTGTCGGCGGAGCAAATGTCGGCGGAGCATTTGTCGGCGGAGCAATTGTCGGCGGAGCATTTGTCGGCGGAGCAAATATCGCGGAGCATTTGTCGCTGAGCATTTGTCGCATTTTGCGGAGCAAATGTCGGCGGAGCATATGTCATGGAACCTTTTGATATATATAAATCAACAAACGATTGATGATCCGCTTATCTGTGTGCCTAAGAAAATTAGTGAACTCAGCAAAAGTTTTTGTAATGATGAACTTACAATTTGTGTCATAAAGGCAAAGAGTTGTACTTTGTAATGGGCTTTGAAGCATTGTCATTGGGTGGATCTTGAGTTATTACTGATTGTGTGCGATTTCACAACGATGCATTTGTTGCAATAATCGGTATTCTCTTTTAAGTATGAAGTGATTACAATTGGATAATAACAAAACTACAAATGGGACTCTGCTGATATCGGATGGGGTTTAAGTAGCAGGTAACAGGTGGTAGGCAGTAGCATATTCCTGATGAAAGGTGCGTTTTTGACATTTTTGTTTGCGTCTTTTTTATATCAAATTTGACGTTTTGTTCCAAATCTTTTTTACGACTCTCACTTGGAAATTAAATGTATTATATATTTTTCCATTTGGAACATTTGTATTGTAACATTTTTAGCCTAACCTACTGTTTATTTGGAAACATGATCTTATTTCAAATATACTGAAATCATTTAGGCCCGAACCTAAATTTATTTACCAAACAACAACATCGTTAACAATAGATAATATAAATCGCAGAGAATAGTCAAAAGTCATAGAACATTCTATCTATCTATCTATCTATCTAGCCTATGTCTCTCCACTACAGAAGGAAGGCCTCTTCATCACCATTCCATCTTCTTCTATCTTGTGCTAGTCGCATCCATGTAACGCCCCCAAATTCTTTGATGTCATCCATCCAACGTCTACTCTGTCTGCCTCTTCGTCTGGTTTGTGTTATTGGTGTCCAATTAGTTATATTATGTGTCCATCTATTATCTTTACGTCTTGCAAGGTGGCCTGCCCATCTCCATTTATTTGTTTTTATTTCCTGTATGATATCCCTGGCATGATATAATTTCTGACCTTGTCTCTTCTTGTAACTCCTACCATATTCCTCTCCGTTGCTCTTTCTGTGACTCTAGCTTCTTTTCCAATTTCTTAGTTGTTGCCCAAGTCTCTGCCCCGTAGGATAGTACCGGAATTATGCATTGATTGTCGGAAAAAAAAGAACCAGCAACCGTTCACGTTTTCAACTCTAACAATAAATGTGTAGGCATTTTGTTCATGGGGAATAGAGAACTATATAAAATGGGGACCCGCTAGGAGTTGATGCCTTTGTGTGAGTGATATGCACAGAAGCCGTTTAGAAGAAATACTCCCCTGGGGGTGGGATGGTGCACACAATTTGTGCAGGCTGGCATTGTATATTATGGCTGGGTAAGTCTGAAAAGAACAATCACTTAGCAATAAATTGTATGGTATACAATGTAAATCCAGCTTATACTTGACTGTTGTACATATAACTACACTTGTTTGTTGATATACATAACATTCAAATGAAGCTTTTACATTAATCGTGACAATGTCCATGAGCTAAGATATATTCACTCTAGTATAATATCAATAAAATCAATAATACATTTTACATAATCAGAACACAGGGATACACATAGTGACTCATTAACAATTAGAATATAATTATCATTCAACGGAAATTGATTTGGATAACTATTATTTTTCTTTCATTCATGTCAAATGAACCTACCCCACAGAGAGAATCCAGTAGTCCGTAACTTTATTCACTTCTGTAACTATAGTGTTGCATGTATAGCCTGCGGAGATTGCAGTATAGCGTAGACAATGGGTTAAAATTTGCTTCTCAGTCCATTACAGCTCTTTTGTTGCACATGTATTTGCATTTGAATAAATGCAATTGAACGGAATGAAACGAACAACTATTTGTTTACATCAATGTCCCCATCAGGCTCAGTGCCAAAATGAAACCACGTGCAATATCGGTTGTAATAACAACACACAGCCACCAACATGAAGCAGTGCATGTTGTGTTCGTCAGAGAATCATACTGACGGATTGGTAAATCATTATTAAAGGGATCTAGTAAGTAGTAACATTGTCCAAATCCTCAAAAAGTATACTTGGAGCAGCTTCAGCGTTTCTTTCCAACCTTGTTGTATTCATTTTAACATAAGAAGCATGGAACAGGTTTCGTTTTTTTTTCTTCAAATTTCCCTTTCGTTGAAAAGATATTTACGATTGACATGTTCGGATTGTTAACTATCCACTGGATAGTCATAACCGTGGACAATGTGCAATACAGTTAGCGAATATCACAGCATTTTTCGCTCATTATACTCGGCAATATAACATCCATTTAGGATGACATTTTAAAACATTACTCAGTGGATATATCAGATCACAACAATCATTCATCACTTTTTGCTCATGTCAATAAAGTTACTAGACCCTCTTTAGCAAATTGTACGTTGTCAACCCGTATATGAACTATGTATAGCATTGTTCGCTTACGACATAAAATTGCACGCAAGGTGTCTCAGACTAGAGAAAAGAATATTGAAATGTGCTTATGTTAACTGTTTAGGGGTAAATGCTGCCTTATAACATCTCCAGATGCACAATTCGTGTGATATTCATCTTGATAGTAAAAGGGCCTCGAATTTGTCAAAACTGCATATCTGCATATCCCATATCATAAGAGCAGGATGGTCATAATTAATGTCATGATTGCGGGCATATGGAGGGTGGAGAGTGGTGTAGGGTGGTCGGACTGACTGGACCGAGGGCCGCGCGAATTCATTTTGACACACTCCATGTATTTCTTGTTTGTTGTTGTAATTTTCCGTTTGTATTTTGTTAAAGCTCTGAGACCCCCGCGCGCACCCCCCCCCCCCCCCCCCCCGTGCGCACCCCCACCCCGTAGGTAGGACAGAAGGATAAGCAGGAAGAAATGTATGGAGACTGCCGAGAGTAAGATGATACAATGAGGAAGATCGGAAAGAGTGAAATGACGAGGGAGGAGAAATAAATGTAGCAAATAAAAGGAAGTAAAAGGGAAGCCGAGTATAAGAGGGAGATTGCGAAATTGGGAAATAATGCGCAACTAAATGTCACTTTACTAGACCAGCCATCTCGCAATAAGAAATAAGAGGCATGAGGTATGATAAATAGGGGGGGGGGGGGGGTGGTTCTACATTTTCAGTGGGTCATGTTTTATATCCTTATTTTTCAGTATGTCATTCTCACTCGAGCGGACAAGTTATCGTCGACACCGACCCCACAGCGCTTCTGGAAAGGGGCACCAGAGCTGAGCTGCCATGTAGAGTCTATGGAGACATTTACTCGGTTAGTTGGTCCAAACGCACTAATCCAGACCAGACAGGAAATCTCACAATTTTCATGGATCGTTTTGCCAACCCTGGCGAGAAAGGTGGGCCTGGATACGAAGATGGCTCTTGCGATATGGACGGGAACTTCTCTCTCATCATCAAGGATGTGAATATATCTGACGAAGGCATGTACGTCTGAGGTTGCTGATTTTGATACAGGAAGGTTCCTTCAAAACAGAACTGATGTCAATATTTTTGGTAAGCACCGTCTTTCGTTCTAAACTGTTCTTAAGGAGGGGGAAAATCCCGGCTTTGATTCAGGTTTATAGCTTTGAATATGTGCCTTTATTGATATACCACATTCTTTTTTTCAAAAAAATCCTTAAGTTGGGCAAAAAAGGAAAATTTCATGCACATTTTTTGCTCTTTTTCGCGTCGGCGTTATTATTTATTAATTATTTATAGCGGAGCGATGAGCTCATGAGTCATGACGTCACATGCAGGCAATAACACGGAAGAGCGAGAAATGTTTACAACGTGGTTCAATGCAAACACTTTGACGTGCTAGTAAAACAAACTCGTATTTGCTTGCAAATTGAGGATTAACTGAAATTGCCTCAGGAATGAATTTTAGCAGGATGCAACAACACATCTAAGGAAAGTATTAGCCTGCACCGTTTTCTTTAAGGATCCACGCATGAGGCGGATTTAGAACTCAAAAGTTAAATTAACGAGAGCCGACTGGGAAGGACCAAGCGAGTGTGTGCAGGTCTGCCGGAGTTTCTGGGGGCCCGCGCGGCAAGACAGGTTATGCTCTCGCGGGCTAGCTGCCGCGCCAACTACCTATTAAAAGTTCTGAAAAACAAAAATGCAAGATTATTACGATCGCACCTATTCTAGACTATTTCTTAATTAACTTACATGTTTGCATGGCTTTTGAAACAAATACAAGAACGATAACCTGCAAAAACGGCACAGAAAATGCGCTGATAATCTCGGTATTATGTTTTACTCGCTCGGACCAGGTGAACTGAACCTAGCGCTCATTTGTAGTTTTGTTGTTAATTTGCAAACGGCTACGTGTATGATATCGATGCCCAGAAATTGATTGACTATGTTCACGCTCGCCAACGACTTGAGTTGTGGATTTGTTTACTTCGGGAAAAGTAATATTTTGCTCAAAACTGAGGTCATTCTGAATGTTTTGTAAATAGGCTATATTTCCGTAAATATTATTAAATAGATCCATCAAATCATTGATGCTTGTCATTTTTATTGCCGCGTAAAAAGATGAATTTGAGTGCGAAACACCGCATTTTTGTACACCGTGTTTTGAGACGTGATCGGATGAAGCCGCCCACTAGGGGCTACTAGGGTATAGGCTAGGCCTGCGCTAGCCGCAGCGCTCTTGCGTGCTGATGGCCGGAAGACCGTGCTGGGTATATATACGGTTGCTATAATCATATCGGAGACATCCTCGAAGCGATTTTAGAGTAAGTATGCGCCTTTAGTTGGCAATTATATTTGTTTTATTTGTGGAGACAAATAATGAAATAAGAATTATGAAAATGGTGTCTGCAATTCTGGGGAAATTGTCATGAATTTGCTCAGCCACAGGCTCAAATCTGTACGGTTGCACCACTATTACTGCCACTCCATTTTGGCTGCCGACGCACATTTGGAATTTTATCTTCAGGATCTGTCAATTCAAAACTCGATTCTGACTCTGATCCAGATCCTTCGTCTGATTCACGCTCATTGTTAGAATCAGTTGAATCTGAGTGTGGATCCTCCATAATTATAAACTCAAACAAATGTATGTAGATATTGAAACAAAATCGAAATAATATCTCTCTGTCAACGTGACTAGATGCGCTCAGCGTGTACGTCTATGACAATTCGAGTATCGGGGATCCTGCGATTGCCTGCATGTGACGTCACAACAATGACGTCATTTTTCTTCGCCCGGACTCAATTTTTTTGGAGGGCATTATCTAAGCAAATTTTCAGGTCCTCATATCATTTATAAATAATTTTCCAAGTGCAAAACGGTTGTTTTATTCGAAATCTACATGAAAGTGGCTTTCTGAAGGGCTAAAATACCATTTGCAGCTGATTTTCTTGTCACCATACCTTTAATTTCTCCCATAATGTTTTATTCCTCCAATTTAGCAAAAAAACATAATAGATAACGGTTCCAATGCATGAACATAATACAAATTAATGATCAATTACATACATGTTAGTAAACATATACCAATTTATATCAACAATTTCACATAAGAAGAACTGGCGAATTTTAAGATAAGCTAAAAAAACGTACACAAACACAAAGATAATACAATAAAGAGAAAACGCAATATTACCCTTCCCCTTGCACACACGTGCGCGCGCACACATACACATACACCAATTGGCCCGAATTCTCATCAGTGGCTCAACTTGCGCCCGGCCCAAACAGACAGAGACTACGGGTAACGAGTAAAACCATTTTGCACCTGCAGCCTTATTGTGTTGTCGCTATTGGTCCCCGGAGATATTCTAATTGTTTCCTTTCATTATCCAGTCAATTCCTCGAGTTCTGCTTATAGGTATCAGGACAACGGGCCCTTTGAAATTCAGTCATAGTATAACCAGCAATACAATGTCCAGGATGATCCTGGACGCAATTTGGCCGATGACCGACTATACTATGACTGAATTTCAAAGGGCCCATTGTCATGATGCCTGTAATCAGAACTCAAGGGATTGACAGGATAATGAAAGGAAACAATTAGTATATCTCCGGGGACCAATAGCGACAACACAATAGGTCTGCAGGTGCAAAATGGTTTAACTGGATACCCGTAGTCTTTGTCTTTTTTGGCCGGGCGCAAGTTGAGCAATATTAAATGCACTCTAGAAATTCAACATGTTTTAGTGTATATTCTGGTTTATTCCACTCCCAACCTTGCACTATATGTATAATAAGCATCTTCTTATTGAAACTTCATTAATCATCCAATTTATATAACAGCACCCTCATAAGGCCGCTCGCCGCTGCTAAGGGTCTCATTTTCATAGTAGTTACTCTTCAGAATCAGCTCTTTTACCTATATAATGATAAAAGCATAGACGCTCTATCTGTCTATAGACTATGGGTTTTAAAAATAGCCGTTCCTTATATCCCGTTTTGAAGTTGGCTGAGACACACCCCCGCTCCTTTAGACCTCCGTTTTTAAGTTGGCTGAGGCATGCCCCACTTCTAACATCGCCGTTTTGAAGTTGGCCGAGGCACACCCCCGCTCTTTAGAACTCCGTTTTTACTCAGGTGGACCGCTCCCTAAACCTCCTTTCAACAGCTCCTTATTATACCCCATTATGAAGTCTGCTGAGGCATATCCCTGCTAAAATATAATTCGAGTATCCCCATCCCGTCCTTCCCCCCCCCCCCCTCTCCCCTCCCCTCCCCATCCAGGATCAGACCTGCACCTGCATCACCTACATCGGTCAGGACTGCATGGACTGGATTCATTATTTTGATTGCTACCATTATCATGAATGATCCACTCCAGGACACAATAATTATTGCCATGATTACTAGGTATACTATGACTGGAGTGTAAATAAAGGCTTTGTCTGAAATATCTTTGCAGAGGAAAATGCATTGATAATGACGACAAACAAATAGCTAGTTAAATCCCACAGATGCGACATGCTTTAGAGAGTCACTAGTAATGTCTGTGTTTTTAGCCTGGACTAAATTTGTGACAATGATGAGAATTCTAGCCAGCGCCCCTTCTTTTCTCTCTGTAAAAAGAAAAAGAAAGAAAAAAGAAAGAAAAAATTACATACCATCTACGTGCCATAATTTTAACCACGTGCTCATTATATTATCCTCAGTGTCTGTAGTTGTCCTGGCGTTGGGAATAGCACTTACCACCGGTATTATCGTTTGGTTCAGATGGAAAAGGCTTCATACAGGTTAGTTTCTATGAAAATATTTTTACACTTACGGTTAAATCACTGTGAGGTGATTAAGTGGCAATCCAATCGCAGGACATCACAAATCCCTTGTCCCATACGAATGTGCGAAACTTATCGAATTAATAGCGTTGAATTGATTAACCAGTTCAAAAATTTATTTTAAAAGTGCACCAATGATGCAGTCATATCAAAGCAATCTACAGTACAGGTTAGGCATATCAAAACAAAAACACTTTTGGAACAGTGATTCAACCTCGATACGAGCGTGAGAGTATACAAGAAATACGCAACAAATAATTACTGCCATTGAATTGATATCGAGTTTGAATTGTAAATTTTGAGGAACTAATCTGATAGAATAGAGAAATAATGAATGATTTTGCGTACAATGGCCAAATAACATTGCACGAAATGCGATTCAAGCCAGTCTATTTTACGAGGTGCGCAGCGCAGAGTTGAAGTAGACAGACATGACAGAGGCGAGGCTCGCATTGAGTGAAATATTATCGGTCCCATTGCACAGACAAAATCATTCCTTATTTCCTTTATATAACACCTCAACAACCCAATGAAAGACTAGCCATGCCCATGTCCATGACTCATACTGTGCTGAATTTAATTTTTCCAAATTGCAAAAATACAAGCTAAAGTGCTGTTTTGAATTCTACCTTTTATGTCCATTATGTCCATCCCGGCAACGCGCGACGCATTCCCCGAAATATGCAAAGCTAGGCTAGGCCAAGATAATAAACGCGTAAAGACGGTACTTGACTTGACAGTAGACGAGACCTAGACCTAGTCCTAGTTCTCTCACGTACCGTTCGAAGTTGGAATTGGAAGGCGCTGCATATTGGGTGATTTTCAATGTGCTTTGCGCTGCGAGAATAACATGAGCGCTTCACTTTTAGACCGTGTAATGTAGCTAGCGCGTACGCGTACGGCGTATTGGCTTGCAAATCGTGTAGATCTAGACGTGCATAATGTAGTAAACAAGTTGGTACATCGCCCGTTCAGCGACGTCACTCGTCATGAGCCGTGTCGTACCTCGTGCAATAGTGCACTGGTGCACGACACGGCTCATGACGAGTGACGTCACTGGCCGTGCAATAGTGCACTATTGCACGGTCGGGATTACAATAGACAATTTCCACTGAATATCATGTGACCTAAATTCAACCAATCACAACTCGTGAACATTCTAAGGTGTTATATAATTTTAAATAGCATTGGTAATCTGAGATATTTTTTCATGAGCAAATTTCATCGACCAAATGTGTCCATTTATAGAGGGACTGTTGTGTAGTTCCTAATCATTTGAATAATCACGGATGCATTGCTTAAACTTGCTAATATTATAATACATTTTTGTTGCAGGTAACGAAACTCGGCATCAAGGAAAGACGGAACCAGAAACGACATATATTAACATTGGCATGAGGAAGACCGACCGTGATGAGATAAAAAGCAAACTCAGAGCTACCCAGGTCACTGTAGAGGAATTGAAGGCACAGCTGATGATCTTGAAAGGAAGTGATACTGAACATAATGAGAAAATAATTGAACTGGAGAACAGGGTTGAAGAGCTGAAACGAGAAAGCGAGAGTCTGCATGTATTTCTTAATAACAACATTAGTGATGTTCAATTCACTCACTTGTGAACTATACGGTCATAACCGAGAATATTAACGATTTATTTTATGGGACACATGATTCAAGTATAACTAGGTTTGGAAATCGTGTTGTTTGTATTCATTTATAGTGTATGACAAAAATTGCATCGTTTATTGAAAATGTTGTGTTGTCTAGGTTTATTTGTACCATACTATACAAGTACTATTTTGACCTAACTATAAGAATTAATATATTTATGGATGTATAGGATGTATAGGACAAATGGACAAATAGGGTCTTTTTTCATGACGATGTACACGATGTACGCGATGTAATTTGAAATTTTATTTTTGAAATTTCATTTCAAAATTCATAAATAGGGTCTTTTTTCAAGATGATGTACGCGACAATTTTTTACTTGACGATGTTCGCGAAATTTGAAATTTAGGTATGTTTTTGTGATGGCTACAATGTTTATTTTCATGCACGACGATGTTCGCCAGATGTAAAACATTTCGCAAGGCTACTAGTTTTTTGTTCGTGAAAATAGAGGGTCTTTGTCAAGGGCGTCGATTTCTTCTCGCCATTGGGGGGATGATTTGTCAATTTGACCATCTCTGGCGAGGGAGCGAAGCGACAACCCAGCAGCGTGCCCGGGTTTTTATGGCTGAGGGGGGGGGGGGGGGGGGGGGGGGGGCAAAGCTTTTTAATATTAGCTGTTTAGAAATTGGAAGATTATTAAAGGGCAATGCAACTCAAGAATAGAGTTTATCCTACTTGATACATCGTAATTATACCTTTTAATTATATATAACATAACTCCGACTCAGATTTCTGCTTTGGGAGAAATATGTGAAAACTCTATCGGGTTTACCACTATTCATGCAAACATGGAGGCCGCCATTATTAGGTGTGTGCGGACTTACGGTCAGTGATATGCACTAATGCATTTCAATATCACCTATTCAAACCATTGTCTGAATACTTGTAGATGATTTGACGAGTCTGCAAATCAGTGAAAAGCTTTTTGTTCGGCCCGTAGCACACACGTCATAGTTTGCAAAGCATGTCGGGCAATTACAAGAACATGGCCGCTCCCATCACCTTTTGCCGCCGTAAGAATTAGTAAAATGTGGGTATGTTCACGTAAGGATTTCATGGGATCCAGGAGGCCAAAATTGCCAAGTTATGTATCAAATAAAATGTCTGTTCACCCTCTAAACGATAATAATAGCCGAACGCCATAATTTCATTGCTCTTTAAGTGCACATTGCAAGCATCATGTTACGAGCTGGGCTTTGTCCAATATGAACTTTAGTAACCCTGAATAGCATCAGTCATGGGATACCCACATTTGGAAGCTTATCGGGGGTCCAGGGGGCGGAGCCCCCGGAAGCTTTGGGATTTGTAATATCCAGATATAAAGATGGTGTCTATATGTAAATATAGAGTTAACTATTCTTTAGTTAATTGGCTTTTGAATTAGCTGTTTAGAGATTGGAAGATTATTAAGTGCACATTGCAAGCATCCTGTTATGATGAGGGCACTGTCCAAGTATGGATGAATTTTAGCCTGATAGATAAATACTGTGGATTGCAATCATCCTGATGGAACCCTGAATAGAATAAGTGAAGGGATACCCACATTGGAAAACTTGTTGGGGGTGCAGGGGGCGAAGCCCCCGGAAGCTTTGGGATTTGTAATATCCAGAAATGCAATTAACTATTGAATAGTTAGCTCAATTTTAGTGAGCGAAGCGCAAACGTACAATGGGCCAGGATCGCCTGGAAGTTTGCCAAGAGAGAAGTCCTGAATGAGTACATGGCTGGTACTGGGTCAAATAACCTTAATGGGGGTTCCAGGGGCGCAGCCCCGGAAGATTTTGGATTTGGGCAGTTTAGCATTATCAAAAAGTGGTTTAAAGAAGACCATAGTAACCACTTCCATTCATGAGAGGGGCAATGCTCCTTAATTTTAATGTTATTATTTATTTTTGAACCCCAAATATTGGGGGGATGATAATACAGGCCACCCCCCCCCCCCCCACCTGAAATATGGGGGGGGGGGGGGGGGGCGATATATCCCTTCCATCCCCCCCCCCCCCCCCCCCCGTGATCGACGCCCCTGGACTCTTTGTAAAGTATGTACCTGAAATGCAAAAATTAGGGCCTCTCTCAAAGGCCACATTGTACTCGTTTTTGCGGTAAAAAGGGGTCTAATTTCCTGAAAATGTACTTGAAACCCTGCGAAATAGGGGGTCATTTTCAACCTCTAGAACGATCATGTGTCCTACCTCTGAATGCGAGGTGACACCACCGGGCGCAGAGGCCTATACTGCTTCCGCCACAGAATTTAAATATACATTCATTATGTTGCAATTTAGCTTGAAGTGTATATGCTATAGCTTGGATATGTAATGTTTATGACATTTCAAATTAAGTCGTGCAAACAAACTAAATTGAAAGCGAAATCTCAAAAATAATGTGCACGTCTTAACAGGTATAATATTGTGATAGTGATGATGCTAATGATGTATAAAGCATAGTACTTATCACGTCAAAAATGCACAAGTAACTTAAAGATATGCTAAACAAATATAATATTATGGTCGATTAAAAAACCCCAAAGGATCTCAGACATTCAACATGTCCCAGAGGTTTTCTGGTGCCAATACACAGGCCCAGTAAACCGCACTGTACTAGTGGTTAATTGGTTTACGGAATAACCCTAATAAGAAGATTAATTGTTATTAATACATGATACAATCAGCCTCCGCATCATATAATAATTATTATATACACAGTTTTCTTGGGTGAATTATATTATTTTCAGTGTGCGTACTATATTATTTCATAACTTTTTTATTATGAAAATTGAAAAAATGTTGGTGTGCATTTGTGCTGTGTATACATAATACCATGCGAGATGTACATAATGTACTATCTGTTACATGCGTATATAGAGTAAGGATTATCAGGTCTGAGCATTGTTCATAATAAAATAATAGACAAAAAAGAGATATCCGATAAGTCATCATGTACATATTCAGTAGACAAAAACCTGCGAACATTACAGATTTGTATTATGTTTACATAATTATAATCATGATTATAGCAAATTCTGAATAGCATGAATGTTGTACAAAATGGGAATTAAATTCCATCGTAGAAATTTAAGATGTTTGCTGTTAAAAAGATGAATAAATCATAAGCAATAATCTGAGCAAAAACGGTAGGGTGACAACTTTGTGTGTTCATTCGCGACATCTGCGATAAACAGCATGATGGGTGATTCGTACATAGACTGTAAGCAAACAAAACAATAAAAGTGATTTGAGCAACACAAATAAGGAGTAATTTATAGTTTTGATGCCTTAAATTTATAAAAAATATAATTATAGACACAAGTATAGCATTTCTTAAAGGGATAGTTGAGTTCTGGTAAGGAGAGTACAGTTTTGGTGAAACTGATTTTAGTAACCAAAACCTGCATCATTACATTACAAACTAATAGTTGTAACTAGAAAGGAACACAAAATTACAAATGACGTAGTAAAGATCATGCTATCATTCAAAAAGAGCCGTTAAAACGTAAGAGGGCGCTCTCTAAACACTCATCGGTTTCAACCATTTTGAATAAAATATTGTGCATGTGATGTTTTGTTGAAATAGTGATTAGATAGAGAAATAACCAACAACTATTAAAATACCTATTTTGTAACTTTTTGAAAAGAGGAAGCATTTTTTTGAATTCTTAACGGCTGGTTCAAAATTCTATAATAAACCTTGGGGCCCCAGCTTTATTACAAATTGTTATATTTATGGATATTTCAACCGTCTCTGAACCGATTTTGATCAAACAAAGATGATTTTATATTATGCTCTTTCAAATTTTACACTCAGTTTTTCATTACCTCACACAAAAAAAACGTAGTCTAGCGCGCTCTCTACCAAAACTCAACTATCCCTTTAAGTGCAGAAACCCCATCTTGAAGTTGCTTGCATTGAACGAGCGCCGTGTAGAGAACATTTTGACAAGACCTTGGCCCCGTTGCAGAAAGAGATAACTATCGAATTAATTGGGAGTCACATCATGTGTTCTATGCACAAATCCGATTGGTCGAAAAAGAACAAAAAAAATGTCTGACTTACAATTAATTGTAACTTACAATCGATTGTATATCTTTCTGCAACGGGGCCCTGGGGGCATTCTGAAAAAGATAAGACATGGATTTTGTCCTAAGTTACGAGTCTTAACTATTTTTGTATTCTGAAAACAGGACTTAAGACAAGTCCTAATTTAGGACATCCTAAAGTTAAGACACGTATTCAAATGAGCTAAAAGTTAAGACACGTATGCAAATGAGCTCAAAGTTAAGACTCTGCAAATTAGACAGATTTGTATTCTGAAAGCCACAACTTAGGATAAAACTCAAGGCTGCCCCCGACGTGTCTCAACTCGGTCTTAACTGCTATATTATGAATGCACTCACACGATATACGATAGTCATACGACATAAACAAGAGATTATCTAACTGCAGAAAATACAGTTATAAAGCGTCAGTGCTCTTGTGACAGCGCCACCTGAGGTTGATAAAGATGAAAGGGCGGTATTATATCATTTCGATGTCGATGTTTACAATGCAACCTTTTTTGATTCGCGCAGTCTGTAAGCACACATGCAATTAAATTTAATATACTGTAGTCTATGTTGACAAATACAGATGCTTTTGATATTTATAGACCATGTGGTTGAACGGAAAGTCCGCAAATTTTCGTCATTTTCATGGATTGAGCAAATTTATGTTAAAAAGGTACAATTTTAATTTACAATTTGTAATAATGTTAGTCTGAATGTTATACAATAAGTCCCAACATGAAAACAATATACAAATACGATTCAATATGATTGTTTTTGTAATTAGATAAAGGGATATGTCGCCGCTGCCCCCCTCATCTCACACAGATCTTTACTCGCACCGTATAAATAGACGAGCTATAATCAAAATAGATCTCCTTTCATCTTAATGATACTTTTGTATTAAAATATAGTTCAAATAAAACAAAAGTAATATGTACTGAACGAATTTCACGTTTAAGTGTTGGCAGGGATGCATATTCGCCGCATTATTGCTCCGGTTTCAACGCCACGCAGTATTGTACCAGTGTAAGCCGGAAATTGATATCATATGTGTGGCGTAATCAGTGATAGGGCGGAGTGATGCGTACAAATAAAACATGTGCCATTGGGCTATATTTTCTCAGTTCATTTTCATTAAGATTCCACTTTTTTTCCATTACACCGGCTACGCCTCTTTATGTCATGAATACACGTAGCCATACAATAGTGATATTTTCCTTGTTATTAAAGAGAACTTGTAACTTTGTTGACATATGCAAAACGTGATGAATGGTTGATAAAATGTGTATTGTTGTGAGGTGATATGTCCACTTGCATGGTAAGGCGTGACAATTTTATGTTAATTGGATGTTATATTGCCAAGTAATGAGTGAAAATGCAAAGTGTTTTTAGCTAATTCAGAGCACAGACTTTTCACACATTTATAATTTTCCAGTGGATAATTAACATTCTGAACACTTCAATCGTAAATATCTTTATCTATAGGAAGGGATATTGGATAAACCGATTCCATTCTGCTATTGGTAATACAAATACAACATGGTATAAGTCAAAGAGAACCACTACAGTTCGAAATAAGAAGTTGTAAAAAAAGAAATTATTGGGCATTATTATTATGAAACTGTTAAAGGGATAGTTGAGATTTGGTTTAAAAGTGAGTACCTACAGTTTTGGTCAAAGTAAATTTTAGTAACCAAAACCTGCACCATTAGATTACAAACTAATAGTTACTCCACCATGCTCGAAATGAATAAGAACAAATTACAAATGACTAATTAAAAAACAGGGCCGTTAAAACTCAAGAGGGCGCTCTCTAATAACTCATTGGAGTGTGCATAAGATCTTTTTTGAAAAAGTGATTAGACGATAGAGAGGTAATCAACAACTAATTAAAAACCTCTTTAGAACTATTTTGAAAAGAGGAAGCATTATATATTTTTTTAACGGCTGGTTCAAAATTATCGAATTATCGTGAGGCCCACAATTATATATTACAAATTGATATATTTATGGATATTTCAGCCATTTCAGAACCGATTTTGATCAAATAAGATTATTCGGTTATTAAAATTGTATGCTTTTTCAAATTTGACATTCAGATTTTCATCATCTCATAAACAAGTTATTTTGTGTAGCGCCCTCTATACCAAAACTCAACTACCCCTTTAATAGAATATTGATTATCCATACGTATTGTGTATTAAAACAATAAATAGACGAAGGAATATTCATTGCAAAGTTATGGTTTAGACGGCACTTTAAAAGGATTGTTGTTAGGTAGATGAAAACAAGGCGCAGGGAGATTCAATTTTTAGGGGCGGTTACTTTGTGACATATACCATATTACCTTGGGTAATTCATATTGAAGCGGCAGTCTTCGTACTTGTCTACAGGGACATTCTCTATAAATGAATTTATTTATTTTTGCCGCAGTTTATATTTCATCCCCTGCCCCCACAACCCCGAGACGATGCGTCACATCATAATCAAACCAAGATGATACAAATACTACATTTGTTCGATAAAATATCAATTATTATAGCATTTATGATACGGCGATGCACTTCAAAGCTAGTGGTAGTTATGCCTCTATATTTGGTTTATGAGTACTGCAGTACGTTAAAATTGGGGCGGTGCCATTTATTGATGTAAATGTTGTAAATTATTACTCTAATAATCTTCAGCGAACAATGATATCTCCACTCCATTTCTGCTCGATCATTTCCCCTATATTTGTTTGTACCTATTCATTTATTTCCATAAATGTGTGGGATTGCCATTTCAGAAGTAGCTGATTTTCAAAGGGGTCCCATACAATTAAAATACAGATATTACAAGCATTATAATACAAACAATATAAATAAGTTAAATATGAATAGAAAAAAGACGCAATGCTTTAATTAAAAAATAATCATACACATTATCCAACCAGTAAACATAAGTTAAATATGCTTTAAAAAACACCGCAATATAATATATACAAACAAATATAATATATAAATATATATTTATGTTATTAATTCGTGACTAATTTCAAATAAGAATGGTTTGATATTAGCCAATTGCCTAGTTTTATAGTTGTAGTGAATTAAAAAACTTAACACTTGAATAAATCAATCTCCGTTTAAGTAAGTCGGTTTTAGGTTTTAACAACAATAGTTGACATTGAGAAGGACGTAAGCTATATTTACGAATAACCCTTCATTCGAATCCGAGAGAATAAAATATTGAGGTTCATTTTTATTATGAATATTATTATTTTAAACATTAAAATCAAATTTGTTTTCCTTTTTCTACTGGGCCCACTTTTAATCTAAAACTAAATATTTGAACTCACAGTGTAATCTACTTATATGATACAATTTGCAGAGCCCTCTTTTGAAACACTCGTAATTAAAGATGTTTTCGAAAGTAATATTCCAAACTGGCGAGCAATAATCTAAGTTAATAATAATTCCTATGTTTGATTATTCTTCATCATGCTCGTAATGTTTATTACCAAGAACCCAAGACCATTTTTATGAAGTGCTAATATTTGAAGTCAATAACATTTGTGAATAGTATTGTGCGAGCATTAATTAATACAAATATCAAGATAGTGATCGACCATAACTTTATATGGTCACATAAACATTATTAAATGCTAATATTTCATGTCAACAACATTCATGAATAATATTGTGCGAGAATTAATTAATACAAATATCACGATAGTGATCGACCATAACATTTATATGATATGGTCACATGACGGGCTCACTTTCAGTTAGGGCACTTTTTTTCTTTTAGTCAAACTTCTTTGTAATAAAGACGAAGACAACAGTCTACTATAGTAAGACAAGAGCAACTATACACCGTCTTTAAAGCGTTATATCTTGACTAATCCGCATTACCTCAACATGGATCTACATGTAAAGTTTTACTAATCATGAACATGGCTAATGAAAGGGGACAGAGCTCAACGCGTATCGGATTTTATGCGACAGTGCATGCTATCATCCTTCTGTCAGGTATGTGTACATGTTGAACTCAATTAATATTCTAACGACAATTAATTTAATAATTTTAACTTCTAGATAATTATATTTAATTCGAAAATTTGATACAACACAAGACAAATATTTGTAAATAAAACTTCAGCGCCATATGGATATTAAGAGTCACTTGAAATACATCTGCATTTTGGTTAGTGGATGAAGACATGCTAATAAACATTTTTACCGTGTTATGAATGGTCATCTATTTTGTTTAATGGGATAACCATGAAAAAATGACATGAAATCGTATTTTCATGTAATAAAAGTGTATATCAATTAAACGTGAAAATTAAATGCGTTCAATTGAGACAAATTACAATAATTCGTTCTTTTGTCGGGACCGGTGGTACAGACAGGATTCTAATTGCCCGTAGTGCCTTTCCATGTGGCTCTTCTTGAATGATTATATGTATCAAATCAACGCATCAATTTTCACTTTCTATTCTCAATTTCCACAATCAACGCATCAATTAAAAAAAAACATTTTGCCATTGCAGTTCTTCGTCATTCAAGTGAACAAGCTATCGTCGACACCGACCCGACATCGCTTCTGGAAAAGGGCAGCAGAGCTGAGCTACCATGCAGAGTCGATGGGGACATTTACTCCGTTGCTTGGTATAAACTCATTACAAACCAGACACGGAGTATCATTATTTTCATCGATTTTACTGCCAACCCAAGCTTCAAAGGTGGGCCTGGGTACGATGAAGGATATTTCGATATGGACGCCAATTACTTCTCTCTCATCATCAAGCAGGTCGCGATATCAGACGAAGGTGTATACTCTTGTGAGGTTGCTGACATTGATACGGGAAAATTATTATTTAACAAAACGGATGTCGATATTTTCGGTAAGCAATGTCTTTTTATTGGAGGGTGTATATATCGTTTTAAGTAATATGTCTTGACTATACCTTTCCTCACACACACAAAAAAACCGCACACACACACACACACACCCACACACTTTTTTTTTAAATTTTTTTTAAATGATTTTTATTCCTCCAAATTAATACATTTACAATTCAATATACATAAACAAAATATGTTCAATGTGAACATATTAAACAAAGAATACAACAAATTACAATTATAATGAAAGAAAGTATAAATAATTACCTTGCATACATAAACAATTACAAATCTTACATCACATAATTATAAACTACAGACGAATAATGATAATTGGAGGTTTTTAAGCTATGATAAAAAGAAGAAAACACAAACAAACAAAAACAAACAAACAAAAACAAACAAACAAAGAAACAAACCCTCTCTCTCTACCCCCTACCCCCCCCCCCCCCCCCCCCCCTGCACACTCACTCGCTCACACCTGGTCGGTAATCTGCTCAGATTCCTTTAGAAATGATTTTTTACAAAATACATAATTATTAATACTTAGACAAGCTCACGGGAGAAATATCGTTTTATTCTAAACTGCCTTACAAATTAAATCTTATTATAATTTAACTGTTTCCCATTTTTGTAAGTGTAGCCCTAATTTCCCCATTTTAATTGCTATTTTCTCTTCTAATCTAATAAGAGTTTCTGTATTTTATCAATGGTTGGTAATACACCCTCTTTTCTAAATACAAATAAAATATATTTTACCATAAAAATTATAGTATTACACATTTTTATTCTATTTGAATTACCCGACAATCCAACAAATATATCTCGCCAAATTAAGTCCTTCAATTCACCTAACTCATAACGTTGTATCAAAGCTTGCCATATCCATTTTACATTTAAACAAAACAAAAATATATGTGAATATGTTTCCTTTTCCTGTTTACAGTACGAACATAAATTATCTTCAACAAATCCAAATCTAAATAAATGTTCTTTAGTATAAATTGCCCCATGCAGCAACTTAAATTGAAACTCTCTCTGCTTCCCTATCATTAATGTTATTCGTGGTCTAAAAAAAACATTCACTTAGTTCTTTATCTATATAATTATAATTATTTTGTCCATCCCTTATTTGTAAATCATATAACTTTTGCAGTTCTCGAATAAAGTAATCATATATTTTTCTTGATGGTACATCCTTAAAACTTAATGTTTTTCCAAAATATGTAAGTTTATATTATAATTAATTAAATCTACCTCACAAAATTGTATCAAACCTAGCTCATTTTTCCAATCGCTCGGAATCGCATGATATATATCAATTATTGTAAGCAAATTCTCACCTGTCATACCATGGTTTGAAAAATATGCAACGGGTTTAACTTGTCCATTATCAATAATATGATTCAAAATAACGATCCCTCGTTCGAATAACTCTTTATCAAATACCATCTTATTTTGTTTAATACATATGTTCCTATTATTAAAAATAATTGGATTCATACAACCATTAGCATGCCTTAAATTATCATTCTCTTTCCAAGCTTTCAACATTTCCAAATAATAAGGTGGAATCTTCAAACTAAACTTCATCTTTTGCATTTCATAATCACATACAAAAATTAGCCTTCCTCCCACTGAACTTAAGTAATAATCAAAAAATAACTTCCATCCCAAATTTCTTTCTCCATATAATAATCGTTTCACCCACATTATCCGCTGCGTTCTAACAAATAATTCAAAATTAATCATTTTTACTCCACCATAATAATAATTTTGATACATAATTTTTCTTTTTATACGATCTTTTCCTCCCCATATAAAATCAAACGATATTTTCTCCACTTCTATATAAACCCATAAGGGAACAACAAGGAGAGATGAAACATAATTCAACTTTGTTAATGCATACGTTTTCAATAAATAAATTTTACCCATAATAGTCAAATCCCGTTGTTTCCACCAACCTAAAAGCTTTTTAATTTTGCTTAATATTTCTTTATAGTTTAGATCGTCTTTTAATCTAAAATCGACCGAAAAATTAACACCTACAATTTTTACTTCCTTAACAAATTTTCCAAATAAAGGCCCATCTGGTTTCCCAGTTTCCTCACCCATATACATAAAATGTGTCTTTTCCTTATTAACTTTCAAGCAACTTACTTTTTCAAATTCTTCAAATATATATTGCAACCTTCTTATAGAGTCTATATCTTTCAAAAAAATTGTCATATCATCTGCATACAATATTTGTCTTATTTCCTGGTCCCCAAAATGTATCCCTTTAATTATTTTGTCCCTCCTTACTTCATGTGCCAATAATTCTATTGCAACCAAAAACAAATATGGCGACAATGGATCACCTTGTCTGACCCCCCTTTCTATATTAAAATAACCAGTAGAATTCCCCCCATTCATAATACAACTACTTATACCATTATATAATATTTTCACCCAAGAACAAAATGAATCACCAAAACCAAACAATTTTAACACTTTCAATAAATATTGATGGGATACAGTCAAAAGCTTTTTAAAAATCTACCGCAACCAGAAACCCCTGTCCTTGCTCCAAATGTTTAGAATAAAATAATACATCCTCTATTAATCGAACCGCTTCCCCAATATTCCTGTCTTTTATATATCCCACCTGATCATAATGAATTATTTCAATTAAAACCTTTTTAATCCTAGTTGCTAAAACCTTCGATAATATTTTGTAATCTACATTTAACAGCGTAATGGGTCTATAATTTTTAATATGCGTCGCATCTTTTCCCTCTTTCTCTATCAATGTTATAGTCCCTTGTTTTTGAGATACCGTCAATTCCCCCCTTACAAATGTTTCATTCAATACTTCTACCAACAAATCCCCTAATATGGGCCAAAATGTTTCATAAAATTCCACCGTAAAACCATCATTTCCAGGGGATTTATTCCATTTCATTTCTTTCAAAACTTTAAAACACTCATCTTTCGTCATTTTACCTTCACATAATTCTTTATTCTGTTCACTTAACTTTAAAATATCATCAAAAAATAAACCATTATTTTGACCACTATTATTCCTCAAAGAATATAATTTTTCATAACATTTCTTTATCTATTTTAAAATGTCATTTTTATCTCTAGTAATGTCTCCATTTTCCTTATACACTTCTCTAATGACACTTTTCCTCTTATTTACTTTTAACAATTGTTCAAAATACTGAATATTATTCTCCCCTTCTTCAAACCAAGCTGCTCTAGAACGAACTTTAATGCCCTGTCTAGAAAAATCATACAATTTATTCAACTTTTCTTTTTTCAATTTAATACTATCAATAACAAATCTAGTTGCGCCTTCGACTAACTGATTTTCTAAATCCTTAATATCAGTCTTCAACGTCTCTATTTCAAGTTTCCTTAATTTCGCCTTTTCACGTGAATATTTCATGGCGTATTCCCTCATTTTCATTTTTTAAAAATCCCGAAATACTAATTTATTCGAAATCCTAGGTCATGCATCCCCTCAACAAAATATTTATCCATACATAAACTATTATTACATTTCCAATACGATTTTCCAAAAACAAACTTATCCACTATATGCTGAAATTGCAATTTAATACCCGAATGATCCGGTGTTATCGATACCAAAATTTCACAATTATTTACTAATTTGTCTAAACTACATGAAATAAACCAATAATCTAAACGACTTTGGACTAAGGGCGACCTTTGTCTAAAAGTAAACTGTCTAGCATTAGGATTCCTTTTCCTCCATATATCTTCTAAATCATATTTATTCAAAAATCTTATTAATACCTCAATAAACCTAGATTTTAATACTGTGTTTGGCCCTTCATAATCCATGCCCCCTTCCATTACAGTATTAAAATCTCCCCCTAATATTACTGAATAATCCTTATCAAAAACTTCACAAATACCTTTGTCTACCTTATTCAAAAAATCAATCTGTAATTGTACTTTATCTCTTGTAGGGAAATACACATTTCCCAACAAAAATTTAACCCCTTGTATTTCCCCTTTAAATATAATGTACCTCCCTTCTTCATCTATTACAACTGCATCCCGTTTAGAATCTAAAAGAGGAGAAAATAAAATAAGAACACCTCTACTGTGGTTTGACCCATGGCTAAAGAACATTGGCCCGCCGCATTCCTTTTTCCACTGTTCTTCTACTTCTATAGTACTATATGTTTCCTGTAAAAAAGAAATATCACTTCCTTTACATTTACACCATTCAAAAATGCGTGTTCTTTTATCCTTATTCCGTAACCCTCTAACATTTAAAGTAATCCAAGAAAAATTCACCATTTTATTTTACATGTATACAAAGTCTTTAAATTGACCTCATAATCTGTTTCCCCCGTGAGCATGTTTATACCAAAAAAATAACTATAACGAAACCTAACTAACGTATCAACAAACATATTGATTGTGAGCAGACCCCAACCCGTACACAACACACACACACCCTTCCCAACCCAACCATATAACAAATATAACCCACCATACGACATGACGATCAAGTAAAAAAAATAAACCAAAAACAGACTGCTATCTCGCAGCTCCTCCTCCTCCTCCTCCCCCTTTTTTTTCAGCTTAAAAAAAAAGAAGAAAGAATTGCCCACCCTGTCTTCCCCGACGCAGCCCATGCATGAGTTATTTACAAATAATGTCCACTAGTCCCATGTCATACTACAGTATTATACTTTAAACACTGTATGGATTCCGTGCCATGAATTCCTACGCGACAATACTATAGACCCTTAAAAAAAAAAAAAAGGACTAACAGAATAAACAACATTTACATAAATTTAATGAACAGAACGTACACTCGGGCACTAACATAAATTATATAGCCCACCCATGAATGAACCTCTACCATAAATTCCTACGCTAACATACTATAGTCCCTTAAAAAAGGACCAATACCAATTTAAAAAAAAAAAAAAAAAAAAAACGAACAACATTTACATGAATTTAGTGACCCAGAACGTGCCCTAATGAAGCTGTGCCGTGAATTCCTACGCAAATAAACTAATTCAAATAAAATAATATACACCTTTATAAATTAGTGAACCAGAACGTGTACTAGCATTAAAGTGGCCAGGCAAACCAAACGCATGTCATCCCCTGCCCATCCGTACCAGTGCGCACATCAACTATTTACAAACCACTCGACCCAAACATACCCCGTACATTCCAATAACCATTTATTTCCAGATTGCTAAGCCCCCACCTCTGAAACCCATTACAATGAATTTCAAAAGCAAGAATCAATTATTCTACATAGTTTGATACTGAATAGGTCAAACTCATCAATACAATTGAGTAGATAGCCTAATATAACCCACTCCGAACCCGTTCACACTTTCCTAACAAAGTATGCGAGTTAACCTCCATAGTATTAAATACCACCCCGAAGCTGCGCGCCCGTAGCAGAGACTAATCAAGATAATCCTTTTTTTACCAAAGAAAAAAAAAAGATAACCCACATTCCAAACCCCAGAATTTGACTTGAAATTGCTCATGTAGGCTACAATAGCCATGTGTGCAGACAGCATGCACACGACTCACGACCCCCGTCGGCAAGCCAAATGCCTAGTGTTAACAAATAACAATAGTTACCTTAATTGACTACATAGTTCACATTATAATAACAATATACTATGCTAGAACCAAATATAGATCTACCAACACAATTATAGAAATCCTCACCTGTCTAGACAATGTAGGCTACATTACCGTGAGGCGTGAAGTCACGGCGAAAAACCCGACATTGTTCATTGCAAGCGGTATGCACATTGGTCAAGCTACAAACTAATTCATACATAAATTTATGCGATCGTGAAAACACTTGCAGGGTAGCCATCAGGTGTTGAAAAATAACAATGGTTACCCTAATTAACCGACATTGTTTACTATACAAGCGGTATGCACATTGCACGAGCTACCAACTGATTCATGCATAGATTTTCCCCGCCGACGCACCCACGACTTGGTCGCACGACCGAAAGAGCACGTGCTCTATGCAATTTGCACAGCGCATCGGCCCCCTCTGCCACGCATGACAAGCCGCGGGCACGCCCGCGAAGACAATGCCCATAATTTGCATTATAATTATTAAATTATGCAAATAATATGAAGTATAATTTGAATTCTATTAATATTAATGAAGTACAAGTAGAAGAGGGTTAGCATTTCCGAGTGTTTCGGACAGTGCATTATCACAAAAGGTATTCAAAGTAGTTAAAATTCCAACGACTGGAGTTCGCTACTTCGCTATCGCGCCTATAAAGGGGCACGTTCTCAATAGGTATTCATCTTTTCACAGGTTTAAGCGAATAATTCAAACAAATATTTATGTAGTCTCACTGTACCATCAGTGATAATAACAATGATGATAATATAGCGCACCTTCCATCTCAAATATCCAAAATGCGCTGAAACATACCACCAAGTCCAAACACTATTTTATAATATAGATATAGGACATTGCAAAATCATATTTTGCCAATCATGTCAACTTCTGTGCCCGTGTATAATGGGTGGGTTACACCAAAGTGTCACAGGGTGGGACCCTCTTCTACTTGTACTTCATTAATATTAATAGAATTCAAATTATACTTCATATTATTTGCATAATTTAATAATTCTATTACATAACACTCGTACAAGCATTCAGAGGGTTAGCATGTTCAAAGTAAGATACAGAAGTTGACCCGAAATATACTATAGCTATAGGCCTTGACATGAGCAGAAAGCATGTCACAGAATAGTTCATTACGATGATTGAACTACTATCATCAGAGGTACAATGATCCCCCTAAATTCGTCTGTTTGCTTTTCTTCTTCCTGTTGTCCACAAATAATCGCAATAGAAATTGGAGCGAGTCAATCTCTTTGACCTCGATAGACGTTGGCGAAAGGTAAAGAAAGTTATTATGAATATACATATGTCCTTTCTTGATTATGTTCACGTTTCTAAACTTAAGATACTGTCCGCCTTTTGCAAGGCAAAATACATAGGTTGCAAGATTATTGTCCTATATGAACGAAAATACAATCTTAGAGCCTGCCTGACAATGTGTGGCTTAAATCCTCCACTTCGTGGAGTGACATTGATTTTACACCTTAAAAAAGGATAATCGGTCGATGTGACCGTGTTTGTTTTGTTTTGTTTTTGTTTGTTTGTTTTTTTTGTTTTTTTTGTTTTTTTCTTTTCTGATTCACAAGCCTCCATGTTAGCTATTATAGCGGTGCTAATTACTGATCTCTATGCGACCCTCGCTCCTTGACCGGAGTATGGTGGATTGAAAACTGTTAGCTAATTTAGGCAACTTCAATTTCACCGCTGAACAAACATGCAGGTTATACTATGCATGCCAATAATCACAAGAACTATGCTGTACTATAGGTCAGGCATATCAGATTGACTGATTGGCGTGGTCAGGGATTTGCCGTACGACTGCTTAAAATATAGAATACATATCCCAGATTCGTAAAACGAAGAATTCTGTTTGTTATTTTTCTACTCTTGAGACTTTCACCGTGGTATACATGTCAAGTTTATTCAATGATGTCACATGGATGATTTCAATATGGTTGCAATAATAGTATGGTGATTAGAGCTGGCCAAATGTATTTGGTCAAAATGACGAACAATGAAGAGAGGACTTCTTCATCTTGTCTCATGGTTGTGTTGCTGCTATTCTATTAGCAGAATCCAAGTAACAATTATTGTTCATCTCGCGGAACTGGGCCAGCGGTACACATCCTAAAAGGAGTGGATAACACACAAGTTCTCTATTAAATGTATTGTATTATCAAAACCTCCTAATTCCATGGTCTTATCTTCCGGACGGTACTTATACTACTTATAGTTGACGTCGTCTTTAACAAATCATCGAAGAATGTCGCCTTACTGTCATTTATTGAACATGAAGAAACACGACAAAGTCTGTGACCTGTAAGCCCGTACAAGTATATGAGATACCAATTTCTGTAAATTGTGAAGGTAACATATTCGGTTTACGTAGTAGTTGGTCAAGAATATATATTTAAACTCAATTAAATAGAGTCGCCCGAATCGTTTCTGTACGAAGGTTTGTGAGGCTATGACTGAATATTCCGTCCACTAGTACCAATTACTACAAGGGGATGTCGTCCCACTGCACGACCATCGATGTGATGTGAAGAACAACAGAAAAAATAAAATCTGTATGAACCGATAGTAACTTTACCTAAGGAAAGTTTCTTACTTAGTTAGAAATGTTTTCAACACTAGTTGCTATAGAATGCGAGAGTGGACTGATCTGCTCAGTCCACTGCTGACAGGCTGATTTAGATTGCCTGCTAGTCTGATCGCTCAAGGAGAGGCCGATCATACCCGAAAGAGCAAGTCGCAAACATGGCAAAAGGTCCGCCGCATCCCAGCATCGCCCGAAACTGGCGTACTAATTAATCCGTTTTCGCTGGAAAAAGGATGAGCGGGCGACAAACTTAGGCCACGGTCGGGTATTCCAAACGGGCGATTATTATTGCAGATCGTGTTGTATCTGTCTGCAGATTATTATGAGTTTTAGAATGAGTAAGAAGATCCCATGATATCGGACAACTATCAATAACAGGTGCCTTAGGATCATGTTTTTGTTTTCTTTCTTCCTTCGGTAATCTTATTCAAGTTACCGACAGGTTAGTCTCTTCGGTGCTTTTGCTTTTGTCCCCAATAGGGACCTGTAATTAATATAACTTTTTGCCACAGCCATCTGATACCCATCCGCACTTGTACACTATCTCCATTCCCTGGGGAGCATTGCAGCAGGTGCTACTTTATAGTGCACTCATGCTTTACACACCCTCATTCATGTCAAGTACTCATATTGCACCTGGGTAGGGAGCAGCAATATGGATAACGTGCCTTGCTGAAGGACACAAGTGCTGTACTGGGGGAATCGATTTAGGATCGCACTCGGCTCCCGTGCTCGCAGTCAAGCACCTATCAGACGTATACCGAGACCCGTTTGTAATTTTAGATGTCTGGTTCAAACGTAGGTGTAATAACCCAGGAACGCAGGGGTCCGTGAAAGTAGACCCAACTCTCCATGCCACGCATTTGATTAAAGAAGACGAACAACGTGTTATTGCCCATATCGGTATACGAACGATTGTGCATGTCAGAAATTCACTTATACATGTTTAGTAGCGATTGATTATAAGACGTCCGAGGGCATCGATATACGTTGATTCATCTCTGGGACACAAACCCCCTGAAAAAGGGGAATAATCATTCTGACACCAAGCTTCCAACATGCTTCTGTGAATAACAATAGAGACTGGCGGGTCATAAATATGGAAAGAAAGGTCATCTGGCGACCGACCCTGTATCCACCTTCCAAGCTTCCTTGTTGTATTTGGACGTAGTGGCATCAAACAATCGAAGACGCCATTATTCCTGAAGAGACCTTGTCCATTCCAGTTTCCAGCTATGTACACTTCGACACGAAAGAACAAAAGTGAGCCAATAAAGCTGGCGAAGCCATGCACTTAAACTAAGTACTCTGTTTAGGGTCCATGGTTTAAATAACATGTCACCCTTATCGTGATGTTTGTTTCCTCCTCTGTTTTAAGACTCAATCTCCTTCCAATTATAATGAAGATTGCAGAACAAAAGTTGTATGCTTTTTGACGAATGTCCTATCTGACATAAAGGGTATGAATCCCGACATCCACAGTCTCCTTGGAGATGTTTGCTGGTCATCGGTATTGAATAGGCATATGGACTAAATAAATTCACAACCCGACATAGCACCATCATGTGCATCGAAAATTGAGCCTCCCAGCCTGTACACGGGAATGTGTCCGGGGAGGGGCTGGTTTGGGCTAAACGGAAACCGACCCAACACGCAAGCCGAGATACCTGGGGTGGGGTACCGATTGAGGCTTTCCCGGCGCCTCATGCCCAGCTGGCAACTGGTTTAATTGTCTCGTCATAGGTAAACCATACAAGGCTAACCGTCGACATTTGTCGACATGCATCTCCCTCCTGTACCCGTCGGGCGCCTTGATCGGATTAAAAATATCCGCAATGCATATATATAACATGACACATGTAGTCTGGAGGCCATCCGTCGACACCCGGATGTATCCTTTGCCTGGAGCCTATGCCTTTTTGCATTTAGGCGTTGCTCGCCCGGCAACCGAAGCCCCGAATCCCTGGCCCACTTGAGGGGCACGGGTGGCCACGGCATTAGAGATCGATTAATATACATTACTCGTGTAACCTTCTCGATTGCGTCCTTCTTGGAGGTAGGCTGCCCGCTTGGGTTATAGTCTTCCCACCAAGCGTTATTACGGGACAAGGCACGGTTTCTAATTCCTCGAAGATGGCGTCAAAGTCCTCTTACCCCATAAAACTGGGGAAAAGTCCACCTACCCTATACAACTGGGGCAGATATCACTTACCCCATACAACTGGGGGAGAATCCACTTACCACAACTAGGGTAGATTCCACTTACCCCATACAACTGGGGTAGACTCCACTTAACCCATACAACTGGGTTAGTGGGGTATATTCGAACGTTCCAAGTGGGTCATACGACTGACCCGTTGTTTGCCCTTAAATAATATAAATTAATAGACAACAACAAGTTAGAAATTCTTCTCCTAGGCGCATCATACATGATGTATGTTATTACCCTGTATAGCCGAGCTGCCTGCAAGCAGGCGCATCAAGCATATCAAGGAATGGGTTCTAAAACTCCCTCCGTCTGCCTACCATAACGTTAAGCAAATCGTCGCTGTTAAAGGCCGTCGATGTGGATGAAAAGAGCGGTCTACTACGGCCACCCTGTTGACCAACCAAGGCCATCCTGCTGGCCAGCCAAGCGGGTCGCTTCCTCCGACGGCCGCCTCAGCTCAGGCTTGGCCGCTCGGCCCGGGCAGGCAAAATTCTCCTCCTAGCGCTTCAGCTCCGATTCCTCTATAATCTCGTCACTCGACATAGTTGCACTGTAGTCACACTAAAGAAAGATGAATACCTATTGAGAACGTGCCCCTTTATAGGCGCGATAGCGAAGTAGCGAACTCCAGTCGTTGGAATTTTAACTACTTTGAATACCTTTTGTGATAATGCACTGTCCGAAACACTCGGAAATGCTAACCCTCTGAATGCTTGTACGAGTGTTATGTAATAGAATAACAACAGTCTACTATAATGAAACAAAATAACTTCCAATAATCATGGGGATTGTCACCTGTCAACTACCAACTAACACATACCTGAATTTATGCGATCGTGAAAACACTGGCAAGGCCTATCGAGTGTCTAAAAAATAACAATGGTTACGCTAATTAACCGACATTGTTTACTACAAGCAGTAAACACATTGCGCAAGCTTCCAACTGATTCATGCAATTAATTTATACAATCATAAAAAACACTGGCAATTTAGGCAGCCATCAAATATTGAAAGATAACAATGGTTACCCTTAATAACTACATAGTTTGGCATTCTTCCTTGCAGACGCGCCCACGACGCCCACGATTGCATGACCGAAAGAGCACATGCTCTATGCAAATTGCACAGCGCATCGGCCCCCTCTGCCACGCATGACAAGCCACGGGCACGCCCGCGAAGACAATGCCCATAATTTGCATTATAATAACAACAGTCTACTATGCTGGAACAAAATAACTTCCAACAATCATGGGGATTGTCCCCTGTCAACTACCAACTAACACATACCTAAATTTATGCGATCGTGAAAACACTGGCAAGGCCTAGCCAGCGAGTGTCTAAAAAAATAACAATGGTTACCCTAATTAACCGAAATTGTTTACTACAAGCGGTATACACATTGCGCAAGCTTCCAACTGATTCATACATGAATGTAACACACACACACACACGCACACATACGCACACCTACACACACGCGCGCACACACATACACGCACACAAACACACACGCACAAACCTACACACACACATTCACACACATACAAAGACATACACACACGCATACGCACAAACACACACATGCTCGCACACTCATTCTTTACGATGGAAAATCTATCGCATGCATGATCCTTTGTTATTATCTTATATGCATTGTCCTATGCCACATAAATTATTTAAATTGATATAATCACATCTTCATTATTCAATCATATAATTACGATCTTTGTTTCTAAATCATACTCAACAGCATCGCCAGATGAGCCATATCCCTTGATAGCAGAGTGCGCTGGAGAAAAAAACCCGGATACGAAACAGAATTGCACTTTCACCGCATCAGCTACAAACATCACATGCTCTGTGGATAGATATTATCCTAACATCACCCTATTCTTCATTCACGAGTATTACGAGGTCAACAATCTCATAACCTTTGAGATAGTAAATGAAGATGGAACATTAAACAAGTCTATAGTGGCCAACGTGTGGGCCAGTGAGAAACCGTACTCCTGCGTCGTTACTGAAGTACCTGGTTACCATGGTAACATGACTGCTGAGATCATCATCCAGTCTCCTCCACCGCTTCCGAAAGAAACCAATGGTTCCAATCTAGCAGCATTAAGTAAATTTAAACTTTTTAAATACTCCTCAATATACTGTTACGAATGTAGATACATGCATTTAATAGTCCCCATGTATAAAGTCTGTTACTTCTTTGTTATTGCGCTGTATACCAACCAGCAACTTATACACTCACTTAAACCGTGTGAATTGGTTCCCACTTAACCCTCACCTTATAATGCCATTGTTTACCCGTTCACCCCTCTCAAGAGCGGTGATGCTTTTTGATGTTATTAAATCTGCGTTACCCTGTTTTAAGCTTAATCTTAAATCCCTGCAATGTTTATAGGTGTATTTCTAAGTAGTATTGTTAACCCTTCTCTCAGATGTTGCCGTTAGCTTAAACTTAAGCTCTGTAATGTTTAGGGATTACTGTATTTCTAAGAAGTAAGTCCATTGTAATGTCAAGTCGCTAGAGTTTGTTCTTTGATGCATTAAGTTCCCTCTTAGTCGGTGTCTTTATAGATGTCATTCTTTGTCCTAGCTCAGACTGGAAGTCAATGTCCAGGGTTATGTCAGTAAACTGGACTAGCCTATATAACCTCGACCTCTCTCTCATTCGGGGTCAGTTCATATACGTTGAGACTAAGTCTAAGTCTAAGTCTGGAGAGTGATAATCATGGAGCTGGAGTTTGTGCAGTTGTTAGTTCATTCTTAGTCAGTTATTAAGTTACAGTACGAAGTTAGTCCTGTTAGAAGTTAGTAAGTTATAGTTAGTCCTGTTCGTCATGGAATTGTACGAAGTTGTTCATGGAAGAATAAACGAATAACCGAATAACTCTCGCCAACTGTTATCTTTACATCGAAGCTTGTGGAACGTGTTTTACAGAATGAATGTGATTATGATTGTGATTTAGAACTATATAACCTCGGCCATCCAGACATCCATTATATTATCATCATCCTCATCCCATAACGATTCTGTCCGTCAAAACGTCAGAAATTGTTACACTGGTGTCAGAAGTGGGATGCTGGACTTCAACACGTGCCTTGGACATGCCGCTGACAGGAGATTTTAACACGTGCCTCGGACATGCCGCTTATAAATAGTGATAATATGGACCTCGACGATCTCGAATACGGTGCTGAAGTTACGATGATGCACGAGAAAAGGAAAACTAGCTTGGGTCTAGAGTAGCTGCGTTCTTCGTCAACCATGGACGAATAAGAGATCGATGTTAATGTTGGTCATGGTGTCCAGCATGGCTAAGTTCGGCATGTGGTGGCTCCTGGTGGTCATCGATCTGTTGGCGATGAGTTCGAGGAGGAGCTGGTGGCCTCACTGTCATGGAGCAGGGGCGGAGCAGACTTTGTCTTCATCGTCCATCTCGCCGACCGTTGGTCATCGCCGTCATCATGCTGGACCTCATCGACATCGATTGCGGGAATCTCAACGCCGGACGTCATGCGCGATGCCGTCCTACGATTCCATTCTCGCGTGCGGAGATGGTGCGGTCAAGCTTGAGCTCGCGTGGTACTGCATAGGTATTACCTAGAACCTTACCTATCGGAATGCAAATATTCTGTAATTCGACGTCTTCGAGGGAAACCCTTTATACGCCATTAGTCTCAGCTAGCACATTGTTCGGAGAAAAGAAAATAGTTATGGATATGATTCGCAAAATTATGTAGAGCTTTCTTTGATTTAAAACGAGCATGGAGATTTGTTTGTGTTTTAACCTCATTGTATTTGTGAGAAATAAGGCTATTTAGATTTGTGCATGTATTATTGTGATAAATTATTGTCTTCGATATGGAGCCTTGAGGTCATCGTTGCAGTTGTGGATTATGAAGCGAGGTGCGATATATGTAGTTTAGGTTAATTTGTATGTAAGTCGCGTTGTGATACAGCCAGTATGTGTTGGAACATACTGGGTATCTGTAAAAGTGGCCGCGCCGAAATTGGAGCTGAGGGGCCGTTGCCATGGTACCGTTGGACATTGCACGTTGGAACGAGCCCGGTAATTTATATAGTGTAGTTTTAGATATCGCAACCACCACGCGGTCGACGTTGACGAAAAGACAACCTGCCCTGCGTCTCATGAGACAGACGCCTTTGCTGGAATTATCCGGGCCGTAGGAGATCACCTTTTGTCAACTAATCCGCAAACGCTTGATAACGTACGATGCAGAAAACGACCTCGACAGCGACATGGAAGCTGATAATCGGAATGTACTATCCCGGCATATCCAGATAGTATTTAACATGACGTACACGACCACGGACATCGATCACGGCGGATTGCTGGAGTGGTGGTCATCGTCAGTATTCCGATAATTGTTAAGGAATGAAAATGTTATTAAGTAGGAAGTTGAGACAATGGACTATATAGACATTCCCTTGATGTTCGTGAAGAAAAAGAACTTTATCATTGCATGCCGATATAAAATAATTCTTTGGACAATGAACTCAGTATATGACCACAGAAATTTGTTGTTGTTTTTTAATATGGAGGTGTTAAAATAATAGTGTTAAGTCTCGTTGAATGGATTACAAAATTGGTAAATCATTTGGAAATTATGGGAAACGAAACAAAATATGACTGTAGAAAGAGCACAATTGGATGTTATACTTATTACCATGATGTTTGTAATTGCATGATTATGTTTGTTTTATTTTTAAACCAATTCCTCCTTTCTGGACTTTCTTGTCGGTACCATTTTTCTTTACCATTTTTGTTTTCCCATTTGGTTCAGTGATCTTTGTTAACTTGGTTTTGATAGTTTGTTTTTGTTAGAGTTCTGATTTAATTTTGGTGTTATGGCATTAATTAGATCTGCAAATGAATACATCTGGTTTGCTTTTCTTATGTTTCACGAGATTACTTAAGACTGTTTTGGGAGCTTTAAACAAAGTGATTGTTTATGTATTTAGTTTTTATTTCGCACATGTGCTGGTACTGTGTTAATGGTTGTGTAGATAATTATAATTTGTGGTAGATATAATAATTAGGTCAATGTTTATTGGTTTATATAATGTGTTTGCGAATTGTGTTTAGGCGTCCGTGTTAGCATAACTGAACGTTGTAGAGTAGATATTGTTTGATGTATAAGTTGCATTATTGGTGTTTTCCATATAATTGATTGTTTTCTATTTCCACTGTTGCCTCACTGAGGACAGTGAGATTTTTCAAAGGGGGAGGTATTGTTACGAATGTAGATACATGCATTTAATAGTCCCCATGTATAAAGTCTGTTACTTCTTTGTTATTGCGCTGTATACCAACCAGCAACTTATACACTCACTTAAACCGTGTGAATTGGTTCCCACTTAACCCTCACCTTATAATGCCATTGTTTACCCGTTCACCCCTCTCAAGAGCGGTGATGCTTTTTGATGTTATTAAATCTGCGTTACCCTGTTTTAAGCTTAATCTTAAATCCCTGCAATGTTTATAGGTGTATTTCTAAGTAGTATTGTTAACCCTTCTCTCAGATGTTGCCGTTAGCTTAAACTTAAGCTCTGTAATGTTTAGGGATTACTGTATTTCTAAGAAGTAAGTCCATTGTAATGTCAAGTCGCTAGAGTTTGTTCTTTGATGCATTAAGTTCCCTCTTAGTCGGTGTCTTTATAGATGTCATTCTTTGTCCTAGCTCAGACTGGAAGTCAATGTCCAGGGTTATGTCAGTAAACTGGACTAGCCTATATAACCTCGACCTCTCTCTCATTCGGGGTCAGTTCATATACGTTGAGACTAAGTCTAAGTCTAAGTCTGGAGAGTGATAATCATGGAGCTGGAGTTTGTGCAGTTGTTAGTTCATTCTTAGTCAGTTATTAAGTTACAGTACGAAGTTAGTCCTGTTAGAAGTTAGTAAGTTATAGTTAGTCCTGTTCGTCATGGAATTGTACGAAGTTGTTCATGGAAGAATAAACGAATAACCGAATAACTCTCGCCAACTGTTATCTTTACATCGAAGCTTGTGGAACGTGTTTTACAGAATGAATGTGATTATGATTGTGATTTAGAACTATATAACCTCGGCCATCCAGACATCCATTATATTATCATCATCCTCATCCCATAACGATTCTGTCCGTCAAAACGTCAGAAATTGTTACAATACATGTATACACTTACAAACACACATTTAATACCGTATATAGTGCACACATTTTCAATTATGAACAGAATATTGTTTTTACTAATTTGTGCAAGCTACTTTAAAAATACTTGAATAGATAAAGTTGTGTATGAATTGTGCAAACACGGGAACCATAATCTATTTTGAATGTGTAAATGTAATTAGTTTTCAGTAGTCAATTCTATATGTGTTACCAAAAATGTTTCTATCCAAACGTTATAAACATAACTACTGCTTAGAATCATGTATGATTATGGGTCTGCAGAAAAAAGGATAGTTCTACAGAACTTTGGTAACCGCTCCTTTGCCTGGGTCACACATTTGCGTATTTTGCTGCGTATTGCTGCGCTATGCGGTGTATATCAATACGAATCGTACCCAGCAATAACCGGCAAATTAATTTTGAAGGTAGCAGTCACACTAAATATATTGCGTATCTAGCTCTTACGTAGCTAGTATGCCGCTCGTACAAAGAGTGCCTACGGTTGCCTATGATTGCATATGGTTGCCTATGGCCACGATATTGCTTGCTGTTGCTCGCAGTAGTAAGATTCAATACTCCGTTTGCTCGCCAGGTTGTGTATGTATAGCTCGTTCTTTGCTGGTATACCGCTCGCTTAAAATAGCTGCTCGGCTCTGGTAAATTCAGTAACGTGATTGGCTAATACCGATCACGTGGGTATTGATTACTTTTCACCACCTGCACCACCGTGCCGTTACCGCGCAGCCACCGTGCCGATAGCAGCGCAACCATCGTGCCGAAGGTATGCAACCATCGTGCCGAAGGTGTGCAACCCCGTGACGTCACAATGTTTGTTTACATAGCTCTACGAAGACTGAATGAAGGGAATGGATTCTATAACATGAATAATGACTATATGACAACACAGTCTCCAGGAGTTTGTTTCAAACAAACATTTAATCTCACCACAGGGTGAGCCAACGCATGACTTCACTCGCACAAACATCGAAGTCCCGATCATCCTCCAATACGATCACAAGTCATATTCTAAACGATCATGAACGATCATAAACGATCATAAAAGATCACAAACGATTACAGACAAACCCTTCGAAGACAAACTTGCGAAAGTGAACAAAAAAAGATGGAAAATGCTTGGTTTTGTAAATTCTCTGTTCTGTAGTAAATAAATCTTAGCAGTTTCGTAAATTATATGGATATGTGGTTTGATCTTGGTAAGTTTTGTAATGGAAATGCATACAATTCTTTGATAATTCTCAGTTTTACGGGAAATTATCGGCAATTCCATATCGACTGACAGTGATATTGATCTGCTGAGCTGCAAGCAGAGTAAAATTCAGTGAAGCGCAAGCGAGTGCAGTATGATAAAGTGTTGATGAATTTTGTAAACTCTGGGTTACCAATTGTCTGTTTTCAATAATCCAGCAAAATAAACAATTCCGTGTTTGAGCTCGATTTATAAAACAAATAATACTACTTATTATCGTGCATCATGTAAATTCATCACACTCTCGGGCTATGTTAGCTGTGCTTTTCGCACTCGGCTAACGCCTCGTGCGCCGCAAAGCCAACATAGCCCTCGCGTGCAATGCATTTACACAATGCACTCTAGATCATGTATTATTTGTATAGCATCTCACTGCGTCTTGAACCGGTTCCATGACATATGCTCCGCCGACATATGCTCCGCCGACATTTGCTCCGAAAAATGCGACAAATGCTCCGCGACAAATGCTCCGCGATATTTGCTCCGCCGACAAATGCTCCGCCGACAATTGCTCCGCCGACAAATGCTCCGCCGACATTTGCTCCGCCGACAAATGCTCCGCCGACATTTGCTCCGCCGACAATTGCTCCGCCGACAAATGCTCCGCCGACATTTGCTCCGCCGACAAATGCTCCGCCGACATTTGCTCCGCCGACAATTGCTCCGAAGCTGCGACAATTGCTCCGCGACATTTGCTCCGCCGATAATTGCTCCGCGACATTTGCTCCGCCGACATTTGCTCCGCCGCCAAATGCCCAAATAATTAGATGATTTTTTTTCAACAAAATATTTTTAAAATGCTTGCACTTTTTCAAAAATTTTCAAAATCATTTTTGGAATAGTTGTTGATGATCTCTCTATCTAATCATCATTCCAATAAAACACCACATGCATAATTTTGTATGAAAATGGTTGAAACCAATGCCTTTTAAGAAAAGCGCCCTCTTGTGTTTGAATGGCTCTTTTTGAATGATAACAGGCGTTTTACTAAGTCGTTTGTAATTTTGTATACCTTTCGAGCATGGTGGAGTTATAACCATTAGTTTATCAAGTAACTGTCCAGGGTTGGTTACTAAAGTTCAGCCTTAAGTAGCAAAACTGTACTACCCCTTTAAATAAAGATCACAAGTCATCGTCTAGAAGACAATCTATTCTTCACATATTAACAATAAAATTGATCACATATTGCTTTTTATGGAATATGACGTCATAGTCACTAAAGGGGTGAAGTGTCCATCCTACCTCACTGTGGAGGTAAGAGGACCCCTCAATTCCTTAGATTATTGAATTTCAATTTTCTGCTACTTCCTGCCAATCCTTCCGTTTATACGAATGCAAAATGCATTGGAAGTTTGTGCTTTTCGGTTGGACAATAAGGCAGCCTTAATCGTTTACGGGGTGGGGGGGGGGGGGGGGGGGGGGGCGTTTAGAAGTGTCACAAATTGGGCCCTCGTTGTTCAGTGAACGATGAACAAATCTAAACAAAATTGGAACTCCGAAAATGTAACAGTGGGTGAAAATAACGTTCTTTGAATTTTGATAAAACGTGGATAAATTTTGAACTCATGCGGAACAATTTCTTGATTCATAAAGAGTCTGAGTAATACAAATGCAGTGATTATAAAGACTTTTCTTTTTTCTATTCATGATCGATCTTAACACCAGTATCATGCCCTTCGCTTGATGATTGCTTGGAACAGTATACTATTCATCACAGCATTTTCGGATACTATGAGGGTCCGTGGTTCGACTCCAGTCGAACCCCAATGTAACATCAAAAACTAAAGCCAGTGTTGTGTGTTATTGCGCCTCCCCTTCTGCTACTAGATGCAGGCTGCAGGGTCACGCATCCTTACAACGCTGGGCTTGACTGCCCCCCCCCCCCCCCCCCACCCTGTATAAAGAAACGTGAAACAAACAAACCAGCCAAATAAAATATTTGAATGAATCGATGGTTACTGAATCGATTGTACTCCAATTTCACAAGAGATTCGCATAACATATAAAAGCGCACTTCATACCAAAGGTACTTGAGAATTCATTCCAGAGTTTAATCTTCAGCGGAGTAAATGTCGGTGGAACAATTATGGTTGAGGAACATATGTTGTTTTTTGGACCATTTGTGACCTTACACCACAAAACGACCGTTATGTCGCTGAGATAGTTTCTCTGTTATTAGCTGAAATAGTCAAGTTTGGTTCAAAATATGAGATTCCAGATTTGTGTATGTCCTGAATGAAAGTATTTTAATCTACCTTCTGTGAAATTTTGATAGTCAGAAATCATGTTTAAATATGTTTTTTCATCGAATATTAATTATCAGATTACAGCGCTTGAATGGACGCCAATCTTTGAAATGGCCCATTTCTCCCTTGTTTTAAAACTGCTTCAGTCATTTTCCAAATCTTTGGCGCTCATTTTCAGAGGGTTACTTGGTCCGAATATGTCAAATTATATATCATTTTAAAGGTAATGACTTCTACTGTAATGTCATGTGAAAATCAGCACAATACTTTTTCCCGACTTATTGGTCGTTTTGTGGTGTATGGTCACATTTGAAGTACTGTCATCTTCAGAGCATATTTTTCTGCGGAGCAATTGTCACCGGAGCAAATGTCGTATCTCCGGAGCATATTTCGGCGGAACAATTGTCGGCTAAGCAATTGTCGCATACCTTCGAAGCATTTTCGGCGGAGCAATTGTCGCATCTTCGGAGAATTTGTCGGCGGAGTAATTGTCGGCGGAGCAAATGTCGCGGAGCAATTATCGCATCTTCGGAGCATTTGTCGGCGGAGCAATTGTCGGCGGAGCAAATGTCGGCGGAGCATTTGCCGGCGGAGCAAATGTCGGCGGAGCATTTGTCGGCGGAGCAAATGTCGGTGAAGCATTTGTCGGCGGAGCAAATGTCGGCGGAGCATTTGTCGGCGGAGCAATTGTCGTCGGAGCAAATGTCGGCGGAGCAAGTATCGCGGAGCATTTGTCGCGGAGCAATTGTCGCATTTTTCGGAGCAATTGTCGGCGGAGCATATGTCGGCGGAGCATATGTCGTGTCACCCTTGAACCATCGACTGCGATTTAAAGCGAATGGCGTACGAGCCAGACTCGCAGCGTAGCGAGCGGCAAGCGCAACGGTTCGTGCTGCTGCGAGCGGTGTGCGAGCAACATCGGAAAAATACGCGCAATCGTGCGAGCGATAACGAGCTAAAGCGAGGTAAATCGTTTGGAAACGCATGTATAGGCAGTGATACGCGCTCCAAAAGAGATGCGCATGATTGCGTATACCTGCATTCGCTCGCTTTTGCTTGCATTCAATGGTTGCTCGTAGGTTCGTAGGCAATTTGACCTAGGTTTGCGTTTGTTTGCAAAAACTAGCGAGCGACCAACCAATGCGGACTAGTCCGCGTATTGAGTACGTAGTGAGCAAGTTTCATTGCGTTTCATTGGGTATGACTGCCCATGTCAGCGTCGGGAATACGCAGTAATGCGTAAGCAAAATAAGCAAAGGTGTCACCGAGGAATTAGTTCCCAGGTAAAACTTAAAGTGTTCCAATGCAGAACCATGAGCACATGATTGTAGGAAATCAATTTTTTCTGAACTTTTTGTTTAAAAAGTTAAAAATTTTCAGTTCTTCCCGTGCAAATGTTGGCACATAAGGCGACGACTTTATATGATTCATTATCCCTCGGCCACACGTCTAATAAATGTAGCGAAAGCTACAGAAGGGGGCCAATCCTCTGGTAACTCTTGTGATTAACTTTCCCTTATGCATTCTATACATGCCAAGCGCCTGGCAGACGGTACCATTTTTAAAGTCTTTGGTATGACCCGGTCTGGGTTCGAACCCGGGGGCTCCCGTGCATGAGGCAGACACTCTAACCCCTAAGCCATCATGCTCGGTAATTTTGTGTTATCAAATGAACCACTAATTCGTTTCACTTTCATAAATTAGAAAATAATTTTGGGGCGGTTTTCCCTTTAAGATGTTTAACATGATTGAATGTCTTTATATTATAGGCAATCAGTTTTTGATTGTTCACTATCTTCTTCTTTTGTCTTCCTCTTCCTCTTCTTCTTCTTCTTCTTCTTCTTCTTTTTCTTTTTCTTCTCTTCTTCTTCTTCTTCTTCTTCTTCTTCTTCTTCTTCTTCTTCTTCTTCTTCTTCTTCTTCTTCTTCTTCTTCTTCTTCTTCTTCTTCTTCTTCTTCTTCTTCTTCTTCTTCTTCTTCTTCTTCTTCTTCTTCTTCTTCTTCTTCTTCTTCTTCTTCTTCTTCCTCCACTTCTTCTTCTTCCTCCTCTTCTTCTTCTTCTTCTTTATATTGTCCTGAGAACTTGTAATATCGTATAACTTACTGATTTTCATAATTGGCATAATTCTTCATAATTATATCAACATTGCCCCCTTCAATTCGTATCTCAATGCTAGGCAGGTGGGTTGGAAACGGAATATAGTTTTTCTTAGCATGATAATGTTATAAACCGCCACGTGACCAATGCATATACAACACCGACGTATCAATCTTGAATCTTAAATCCATAACTAATTTTATTTCCAATTATAGTACTCACAGCCTCGATAATGATTCCAGTGGCGTTTATCACCGTACTGTCTGTCGCCAGTCTAATTGTCTTTCTCAGGAGAAAAGGTTAGTTTATTTAATCTATATTTCATGACACCTTCAAATTTTCTCGAAATGTGATTGGTTGGTATGCACAATCTTAGAGACCGCGCAACATAGTCCGGTACATAATGAGTGACATAATTGAACGCGGGCAAATAAACATAAATCACTGCGTACGTACTGTTCAAATCGCTGCTACTCTCACACTTTGTCGAATTGTAGTTCCGAGATGATGAGTTGACATAATTGTCAACTTGCGTGTAACTCGTGAACGCTCGGGAAATTTAACGAGTGATTAACGAGCCCGAAGTCGAGTTTATCGCGATCATAGTACGAGTTGAACCGAGCGCGATTCGAGTAGATACCACCTTCATACGAGTTAACCGAGCGCGGAACGTGTTGCAATGATCTGAATACGATCTTTCCCGGGGATCTTTGCAAGAGTTTTTTTTTATTATTTACGCAGGTGGTGTGGCACGATCAGATAAGCGCTTGACTCCAAATCACGGGATCCGAGTTCGAAACCGATCGATGCCCGTGCATCGGCTGATTTTTAACCTGGAGTTATAAAATTATGGAACTTGATTGGAAATTAACTAGCCTGAAGCACCCTGAACAACACGACCTTAACCATACAGCGCTCTTCTCCAGTTATCAATACAAGTTACAAAGAGTTATAGCGAGTTAATTACGAGCGACTTTGAGAATTAAACGAGTTAATGCGAGTTTAAGTCATATAATTATGAATAAACAAACCAACCACACGTTTATGCAAGCTGGTCGAAATTTCAAACAAGTTTGAACATTTTCGGACCATTTCCCGAGTTTACTCCGAGTTCTGGAGAGTTTGTCGAGTTAATATGCCGAGTTGACCCGGTCTGTCCCGAATTGTCGCAAGTTTTTATTACGAGTTCTGCACGATTTATCGCGAGTTATATTTTTCAAATACATTCATACAAAAGCGAATCTGCGCAGCGAGGATTCACCCAAATGTGAACGTAGCTTTTGTTGCCTTCCCCAACTCGCCACAACTCGACCTTTCAACTCGCCTTAGTGTGAAGTAGCAATCAAGGGCTCTCAGTATAGGAGCCACTGGACACATCTCAGGCTAGGCTCTCGCTACTACATTACCATGCGCGCTAAGATTAACTTATTACAATATCTTTCAAGCCGCATCTTGAGAGTGCCAACATTAAAAAAATATAAAAGCCACTGATGATTGAGCCCCCCTGGACTCTCGACAAGGGGCACTATATTGGAGGGGGGGGGGGGGGGGGGGGGGGGTGAATAACAGGATGTTAACTTAAACTGGTAAGTTATTATTACACACTAACAGTTACAATTGTGAGATGCTTGAATGGTAGTAAAAACATATAACCGGGTTAGTTACAGGACTGTAAAATAAAAAGCAGTCATTAACACGCCCTCCAGACACTCTAAGTTTCAACAGTTTGTTGAATAACAAAAATTTGAATGTGATGTTTTGTAATAATAATTTTTCAATAGAGTAGATCATCAAAACAAGTTTTAAAAACATTTCGGTATATATTTTAAAACATGCGTACGATTGTTCAATATATTTCTTAAATAATTGGAGAAAAAATTGTTCCCTACCATGACCATTTCAATTGGATATTCCGTAGAGCTAACCCGGCCGCGAAATTTGTTTTCCTTCGAACTTTTTGTCTCTGGCGCATGCGCACATGATTCCTACGAACTGGTCGGATATCAGACATTAGTGAAAACTCTCCATGATACATTTACTAAATGAACCGCTACTCACCATGTATTATGACAAAAGAAAATAAGATTCATAAGAGAGGATTCGAACCCATGATACCAAGGTTTGAAATCCACAGCGTGACCAATAGGCCACGGAAACCGCTGATGGTCAGGATGGTCTCAATGTAATTATAACCCTCAAACTCAATCCTAGTTATGAATATTCATGAGTAGCCCACGTCGCTGCATATGAATAATTCATTAGGACAAAAAGTTCGTAGGAATTTTTTTTTAGCAACCCGGCCAGTCAGACAAAGTTCAATACGCTGTTGCCAATATACACGCGCCGCGCGCTGTGACCGGGTTTATAATTATATGCAGAGCGACGTGATATACAAAAATAATAGGCTTGTATAATATTAGGGGTCCGTGCTGCATTTTAGGATATTGTTTTACTGGGTACACATATTTCTTGGATCAAAAGAAAAAAAATCCATCCAAAGAGACACTTTGTATCTATGCAAATTAGGCAAAATTTACATAATTTATGCACATTTATTCATGAAAATTAGATATTCTGTCAAAATGGTATTTTTATATTCCTTGGATCAAAAGAAGAAATTCATCCAAAGAGACGTACTGTATCAATGCAAATTAGGCCTATTTTCCATAATTTATGCAAGATTCATGGGAATGGGATATTCTATGTAAATGGTGTCTTTTATTGAGATACTTGAGAAAATACCTTCGGAAATAGATGATATAGGGCATATTAAGACCAATGGATCAATCTAGCAGATTATGTTAACATTTAGTGGCAATCTACTCCCTCTAATCCAAGATTGCCGTTGGCAGGAATATTGAATTTTGTTTATTTTGTCTTACTTTTGAACTTATCATGGTACAAACATGTGTGATGTGTCTATTTTAACAATTGTTTGGATGTCTGAATCAATTTTGGACCCATCCTTGGACAAAACTTAGAAGAATCATCAAAATCAGCACACTTTATCTATGTAAATTAGCCAAATTTGCATAATGCATGCATTAGTATACACATCTTTGATATAATGAAATTGTAGTCTTTATAGAAATAATTAAATAGTTAAATGTTTTAACTTATGTAGATTGATAAACTAGGGTAAATCAAAGTAAACAAATATTTTTAGCACGTTATTGTCAGCATTGGCAGTCGTCAATTGTCTCACAAATCCAAGGTGGCCGCCGCGGGAATGTTAAAAAGCATTTCAATGAAGACGACAATATCATAATAAATTACATTTCTGTGTCCTTATACATAAATATGCAAATGAGGCTAATTTAAAAAGGAATTGACTGTGTGTCTCTTTTAAAATATCTTCTTAGTTAATTCCAAGAATAAGTCGACAATTGAATTTGACATCCCAGTAATGATTATACTATAGACATATCATACATATATGGAGTTCAACAATAACACAAAATGTGCAAATTTTAGCATTGCTGTCGGTAGCCATCTTGAATTTGAGGGATTAGATGGTCACCAAACGTTGAAATAGTTAGCTAGATTGATCCACCGGCCTTGATATACCCTAGGCCATCTATTTTCAAATGTTTCTCCTTCAAATATCTCAATAAAAACACAATTTTCAAAGGATATCCCATTCCCATGAATAAATTTCAAAAATTCTGTAAAATATACCAAATTTCCATTGATGCAGTCAACACCCTATTTTGAGCCTTAACAAGCCTACTAAAATGCGCTGCGGAAACATTTCGCCGCTGTGCGAATTTTGGTCCAACAGGCCCTTTTTAACATTTATTCACATTTAGTGATATAAAAATAATCATTCTTGTTATTAAGAATTGAATTCTTGTTATCCAAAATTTACCCGTCCGCATGGTAATTTTTTAAAAATTGATGTTAGAATAGTATAACTTTTGAAGTATGATGATCATTTAATTTCGTTAATAAGTATTTGAATTTGTACTTCAGCATGTTTAATTCAGTTTCATCGATATCACACTGCACAAGCCTCATTCAATTTTGCACTTGGGAACAGGAACGAGAATTTGTAACACAATCAGAAGCATTCAATTAAGTTTCATATCAAATAACTACACTGAATTAATTTGTTTCTGCAATTTTACTGACCTGTCTTGATTTAGCAATTTTACATTGAATTGCATCCATGTACAAATAGAGTGAGGAAATTAAACACGAACACGGAAATTGAACGCTCATGTATAAGATGGAGTTACAAGTAAGGAATAATACACAAACGAAACGACAGAGAAAATTTATACTGTGAAGAAAACATGAAAAGGGTTTCAGGGACGAACAACTATAACAGCGAAGCTTTCTAGCTCAGTTCTAGCTCGGGTTCGAATCCCGGTTAAGCTAAACTTTGTGTAATCATTTACATTTATATTGTAAATATGGTATCATACACTGTACAATAAAAGACAATTCAAATAAAGATAACAGGAAGAAAACATTACACAGATGTAATACAGAGTGTCCCAGATAAAACGAAACCGGATTTCATGGCAGAAATGTTCTGTCATAATGAATAATTTCTTTGATGAGATATACATGAATAAAAAACTCTGTTTCTCTTCTTTCATTTGATGTACAACTTATGGCACGCATGACTAAATTAGAACAATGGAAATTGGTGTTACCAACATTCCATTTGCACGCAGAAATTGCAGGTTTGGGTGAGTTTTTAGGGTAGTAAACGTACTTATTTTTAAAAGGGACAAACACCGCACACAAATATTTGTATCTTTTATATGACAGCTCATGATTAAAAAATAAATGATTTATGCCAGAGAACGAGTACAATGAAAACATGCTTGATTTCAGCCCAAATTAGTACTTTTCCTGATCTAGCATGTTTCCCATGTTTTCCCTGATCCCCATGTTTGTGTAAGTTCACTCTTGCATCAAGTCCATTGTCAGCTGCTAAGTCAGGAAAGCTGGGCGACCCCTAACTAAACTTTCTACTCATTTGGGCAAATAAGGCATGTTTTCATTGTACTTGTTCTCTGACATACATCGTTTATTTTTTGGTGCATGAGGTGTCATATAAAAGATGAAAATATGAATTTGTATGCAGTTTTTGTCCTTTTTTAAAATAAGTACATTTACTACCCTAAAAACTCACCCAAACTTGGAATTTCTGCGTGCAAATGGAATTTTTGTAACACCATTTTCTATTGTTTTAATTCAGTCATACGTGAATTATGTGCCATAAGTTGTACATCAAGTGAAAGAAGAGAAACAGAGCTTTTCAATATCTCACCAAAAAAAGTATTCATTATGACAGAAAAATTTCTGCCATGAATTCCGGTTTCGTTTTTTTCTGGGACACTCTGTATGGTGGTGGAGGAAACACAGTGATGTTCCCGACAACAAAAATAACTTCTGATATATCATTTTACTTTGTCTTGGTCTAATTAAAATATAATCTTCACCATTACACCTTAAGCAGCTGAGCTAAAACAAATGTTGGCATTGCGAAGTGATTATGGAAATCATTGTCAGTAAGAAAAAAAAAGAAGAAAAAAATGTAATTTGAGTACATTGCATCAGAAAATGAAATATACACGAGTGTAATAATTAGTGTGTACATTTCACCTGTAGATGACATCTTGAATGCAGTATCAGCCTTTTAAATTACATTCTGTGTCTCCTTCCAGCGGTGGAAATAACACCTGCAATCGATAACATCGCAAGAAAATGTAGTCATAGATGTAATGAAAATTATCTCATATCGATCAATCGCTGCTCTGAGGGATGTGGCATAAAAGTTATGCGGTGGACGGTACACATTGTTCATAACATTGCCCACAACTTTATAGGAAGTTAAATCTGTCACTGTGAATTATTTATGATATGTGTAGTGTATATGACGGCAATACTTGATTTATCAAGTTCTTAAAATCATATCACATTGGAATTTAAGTGCAATATCCTTCGCAAAGTGTATATAAAGGACCTATGAAAACAAAAACAACAGTACAGCAGTATTACGGATTTTGTTTACAATTTACATCTTTGGTCAGTATTTAAGAAGACACATGTTGAGAGGGATTCTTTTGCATGAAAATCAATATTCCAATGTCTATCAGTCAGTCAGTCACGAATATGACCCCTGACCCCTGATTAGGCCACCACTAACAAGTGTCAGTGCTTAACACGTCGCAGAATGCTGTCATCGAGCTTGTTGACGCTGTCAAAGGACTGCTCGTCCCACTCTTTGGTCAGAGCCCGAACTAAATCTTGCTGAGTAAGGATAAAGTTGCCTCTGCCATTGATGGCTAAGGCTAGGACATCCCAGGCATGCTCAAAAGGGCTCGTATTATAAAAAGCAGGCCATGGTAACTGCTGCAACCCCTTCTCATCAAGAATGATCTAACTGCCGCTGTCCTCCGGGACAAAGCGTTGTCGTCTTGCAGCCGGAAATGGTTTCCCTGGGGCCTTGGGGAGACAGTGGTTTTACAGAATGTCCCGGTGGCACCACCAGTGGTGTTTTAAAGCCATAGTGAAAACCTGCTCATACCACCATTGGGCCATCAAAACCTCAAGTCGTTTCGTGAATGCAATAATAGTTGAGCTTGTCAGCACGTAATCGTCAAACCCTTTGTCTTCCATCTGCTCGGTCAAGGATGTTACGGCTCGTATCGTTTTAAAATGACATATCACTAGTGTCCAATCGGCAATCTTCTGTATTCCCTAGTCCAGGGACGTCCGGTAAATCTTAATTGACCCTCCTCTCGATGACGTTTGAGGATTTTACAGACCGTAACCTGCGATGTTCCAACAAAATAGAGGGCATTGCATGTTGACACCCCTTCCTGGTGGGGCACAAGCATCGTTTGGCGTGTAGCCAATGTCGTTGGACGGAGTATGGCCTAGAGAGCCTCTGTGCCAATTTTGGTTGAAAGTTTTACAGCCACAGAAATGACCAATAACGATGACTTGTTTGACGCTTTGGAGAGGGAAATGGGCCAATCATCAAAGGTCCTGCCTTTCAAAGCTCCAAACAAAAGGCTAAATAATTAATGCTAATGTATGCAACCATTCATTGTACCTTGGTAGCATTTGGACAGGGGACATATTATATAATCATTATACTTAGTCTGAAATAAATTATGGGGCGCAAAAACAGGAAAAAGAATGAGGTTGTTACTTTTTTTTAAATCCAACTTCATGTCCAACAGTGTATGTTAAATTCTGATGGATAGGAACATCACGGAATATTTCTGTCCAAGGGATTCGAAATGATATTATTGTCTTCACGAAATAGCTTTTTAAATCCTGAGGGAACATTTTAGGATGTTACCGACAACAAAATTAACATCTGTTATGTTACATGACTCAGTTTATGTACAGAAGTAACACGTATTTGACAGTCAGATAACATAGCATTTTAAATCCTGAGGGAACATTTTATGATGTTACCGACAACAAAATTAACATATGTTATGTTACATGACTCAGTTTATGTACAGAAGTAACACGTATTTGACAGTCAGATAACATAGCATTTTAAATCCTGAGAGAACATTTTATGATGTTACCGACAACAAAATTAACATATGTTATGTTACATGACTCAGTTTATGTACAGAAGTAACACGTATTTGACAGTCAGATAACATAATGAATTATGTTGACATCACATGACTGAGTTTAGCCCATCAATGACTCGTATTTGACCATTCAGATCACATAATGAAATGATGAACCGCGCTTATTATGAATGACTACATCAGGAACATTGTATTGTATTGTCTGTAATAACCCATATGGACTGAATGAAAGTATTTGTGTGGAAGTTCAATAATTATTCGAGTAAACATTCGCATTTACATGAATATTCAATTCAATTTCAATTCAATTCATTTTATTCCATTCGACATATAAAAACATACATAGATATTTACAGATAAGTAAAGAACATACAAACAACATTAAGAAAGATAAATAAAAAATAGGCTACAATTATATATACGAATGAGGAAACCGGCAAGAAAGAACATTGAAGTCTTATGTGGAGCTGGTCCCTTATAATATCATAAAGAAATAACCCTAACCTAACACTTAACACCTTACACCTAACACCTAAAACCTAACACCTGATTGCATACATATAACAAAATAATAACATGCTATTCACATAAAACGCAATTGTTTGTATCTCTGTTTAAATGTATTTAAAGTTGGGCTTAATTTTACATGAGGAGGTAATTCATTCCATTAAATTGGTCCTTTAAAGAAAATTGAATTTTTAGAGACAGAAGTTTTAATAAGTGGTAAATGAAAATGTAATGATTGCCTAGTTCCATATGAATGTATTTCAAAATTAAAATGAAATTTGTTTGAAAGACTAGGGGGGATAATACCTTTATGACATAAAAACATAAATATAGCAATATTATAATCATTCAATTCAAATACATTAAAACATTTAAAACGAGTAAAAATAGGTTCTGTATGAGCAAGATAATGGGATCCAGAGATAATACGTATTGCCTTCTTTTGTAATTTATATAATCTATTCATACAATAATCATTTGAATTAGACCAAACAATATTGCAATAATTTAATTGTGATAAAAACAATGCATTGTATATCATTAATAAAATCTTATCAGGGAAATGTTTTAATTTATATAAAATACCAACTATTTTCGAGAGTTTATTACAAATTGCTTCAATATGAACGTGCCATGACATTTTACTATCAATTTGAATACCTAAAAATGTCAGTGAATTACAACACTTTATAACATTTCCATTTATTTTTACTTCAATATTATCAGTTCTAATTTTTTTGTTTGTAAAAATCATATAATTCGTTTTCTTTACATTTAAGATTAATTTATTAATATACAACCATTGAGAAATATTTTGAAGCTCATCATTAAATCGTGTTACTAATCTATCTAAATCGTTATCAGACACAAAAAGGTTGAGTCATCCGCATATAAAATACATTGCAATATTTGTGAAGCCTGAGTAATATCGTTCATGTACACAAGAAATAATAACGGTCCCAATATCGAGCCTTGAGGCACTCCACATCCTATGGTTTTTGAATCAGATTTAATTTTATTAAAAAGAACATATTGTTTTCGGTTTGTTAAATAGCTTTCAAACCATTTTAACAAAACACCTCGTATTCCATAATTATACAATTTATCTAAAAGAATTTTATGATCTAACGTATAATGCCTTACTAAGATCGAGAAATATTCCTAATATAATTTGTTTATTATCTAAGGCATTTGAAACTTTAAAAACAAAATCAATTAGTGCAGAGGATATGGAGCGACCAGCTCTAAACCCATATTGACTGTCTGATAATAAATTACATTGATTCAAAAAATATATCAATCTGTTATAAAAACATTTTTCTAAGATTTTTGAAAATACTGGCAAGACTGATATTGGCCGATAATTACTCATTGTATCGAATGATCCATTTTTATAAACAGGAATGACTTTTGCTATTTTTAACTTTTCCGGAAAAATACCTTTATTCATAGATTCATTAAAAATACAACATAACGGATAACATATAATGTGAATAACCCTTTTAACGACGACAATATCAATTTCATCATAACCAATGCTTGATTTACTTTTTAAGTCACAAACAATATCTATAATTTCTTTAGTTGTAATAGGGTTAAAAAAAGCAGTTACATTATTCTTTTCTAAATATTGCATATGATTATTATATCTAATTAAAGTGTTTGGAACATTATTTCAAAACGAAGCACCTATATTAACGAAATAATTATTAAACTCTTGAGCAATGCATAAATCATCTGTAACACGTTCATTATTAACTTGAATGTGCTCAATATTTGTATCACGAGTCTTAAATGAATTTCCTATAGCTTTATTAATTACCTTCCATGTTTCTTTCATATCATATTGCACATTTTTAAACTTATTTTTAAAATATTCGCATTTCACATGTTTAATTTCATGGTTCAACTTATTTCTGTACGTCTTATACACACTTTTTCTATAGTCAGTTTGATTTTGAAAGGATTTTTTATACAACTTATATTTTTTATTACACATTTTACGTAATTTATTAGTAAACCATGGTTTATCTCTTCTTTTCCTTTAAAAGTTAATGGAGCGTAAAGGAAAACATTTATTATATAGCTGCATAAATTGATACAGGAAATTATTATAACTCACATTCGGATCTTCATTATCTACTCTCCAATTAACATCATTTAAAAGATCAATACATTTTCTAATGTTATTTTCATTAATATCACGTTTCATAATTGTCTGTGATTTCTTTAGTTTTATCTGAGAGTTTGATATACAAAATACAGGAAAATGATCACTGATATCGGCAAGTATAATTCCTGATAAAACATCATCAATGATATTTGTAAAAATATTATCAATCAATGATATTGAATGATCGGTTATGCGAATTGGGTAACGAATTACTGGATACATCGATTTTGTCATAAATACATCTAAAAAGTCATTTGTTTTGGAGCAAGAGTCGGCAGTCAATAAATTAATATTATAATCCCCAATAAAATATACATATTTATTTTCTCTATTTACAATATTTAAAACTGAATTTATTAATTTAAAAAAGTCATTTTCAGATTCACCCGGAGGTCTATAACTAACACCAATAATAATATTTTTATTTAAATTTTGAATCTCAATAAAAATAGACTCCATACAATTTACATTAATGTCTAAATCTACTCTATGTTTAAAAACTAAATCATCTCTAACATATATACCAACTCCTCCTCCTCGACGTTCTACTCTATTATTACCCATACATTTGAATCCATCTATATCATATTTAGGATCGCAGTCGCGTAACCATGTTTCAGTTATTCCTATTGCACAAAAGGGATTATTAATAACATGTAAAAAAGATTCCAAAGAAGAGAAGTTTTTTTTTATACTTCTGCAATTTACATGAAGACATGAAAATTGTTTTTCTAAATATTTATCTACATTATGCATATTTAACATTTGGGTAAAATCTTCAGGAGTATAAAATGTAGGGCTAAACTTCCCGATTATCATGTTCAACTAATGAATCAAAACAATTTTTTAAAAATACAAAAAATAAATTGTACAGACTGATTTGAATGCTGGATATACATATTTGAACGCCTATAAACACCGTCCGCGCTAAATTGAATGCTCTTTCGTCGACCTTTTGAATTTGATGCTTCTTTTTCATTTCTGTTTTCAAAGAATTGGCGATTGCGTGGTCGATTTTTTAAAAATTGAATGATCATTTTGATTTATCAAATTATGACCTCAACCGTCAGGTAATTTCGTGCTATATATGAAGTGAATGATCAAATCGTCAGTTTGACTGCTGATCTGACGGATTTGACTTATTTATCCTTTTTTCTGGTACTGTATGTAATGAGATTGGAGATACAAAACATATATTTATTTATCTTTTTGCAGGTTTGGTAGGGAACCTGGATCTACAACCTGTAAGCCAAAACAACATCAAACTATGTTCAACCATATATACCCCCAAGGACGAGGAAACGATCGATGTAGGTGTCATAGAAGCTCTTATCGCAGCAAACCGAAAAACATTAAGGAAACTTGAAAGTCAGGTGCGTTACTGGAAACGACAATCAGGTAGAAACGATGAAAGAATAACTGAACTGGAATCAAATATTAACCTGGTTATAGCATCTACATGCACCCTTAGAGAAAATAAAAGGAAATATAAAACAGTGCGCTCAGTGTGAGTATATTGATTTCCACTCATCATTTACTCTTGTTTTTACACAATTTATAATTTACGGATAATTTGTCATGTTATGAAACCCTTCTTCCATAACTACCAGACAAAAGATGTCTTGGCATACCAGTGATAGGATAACAGATCTCCAATTATATGATGGACACAATATGTATAGTGACTTGTTACAATATGTCATTGGAATATCAAGAGACATGTTTTATAGATGAATTTAATGTGTTAATGAGAGGAAACAATGGCACATGTCAACTATTAATGGGCTAGCCAACTTTGAATATTCTTAAAGGGATAGTTGAGTTCTGGTACAGAGAGTACAGTTTTGGTCAAACTGAATTTTATTAACCAAAATCTTCACCATTATATTACAAACTAAAAGTTATAACTCAAAAGGAATTCAAAATTACAAATGACTTATGTAAAGAGCCTGTTATCATTAAAAAAAGAGCCGTTAAAAACTCAAGAGGGCGCTCTCTAAACACTCATCGGTTTCCACCATTTTAAATAAAATATTGTGCATGTGATGTTTTGTTGAAATAGTGATTAGATAGAGAGATAATCAACAACTAATTAAAAACCTCTTTTGAAAATTTTTGAAAAGAGGAAGCATTTTTAAAAATTTGTTAACGGCTGGTTCAAAATTATTGAATAAGGGTGGGGCCCCACATTTATTACAAATGGTTATGTTTACGGATATTTCAGCGATTTCTGAACCGAATTTCATCAAATAAAATTTATTTTGTCATTAAAATTGTATGCTCCTTTGAATTTGACACTCAGTTTATCATTATCTCGCAAACAAATTATTTTGTGTAGCGCCCGCTATATAAAAACTCAACTATCCCTTTAAGATTAACCGGTTTACTGGTTATTTCTATATATATTATTTCAGTTAACATGGATTAAACATGTGCCACTGATGATAATTAGGGCCATTGTGATAATGTAATATCCATAAGCACTATTTGATGAATCGAAAACTATCTGGTACACTTTTTTTTTTTTGTGCCAAATAACGGTATTGGGGAAAAAACCCCACTTACAAAAAATGAAACGATCGCTTTCAATACCTACCATGTAAAAGAATATATTAACAACTTATCTGCTAATATAAAGATATTGATTACTGCTTTGAAATTGACTATTTGAGCAATAAAATGTTCGAAATAGAACAATCTGTGCACCATAGATTCAATTCAACCAGGGGCGTCGATCCTGGGGGGGGGGGGGGGGGGGGGGGGGGCAGGGGGCGGTCGCCCCCCCCCCCCCCCCATGAAAATATTGGGGGGCGAACATATCATTTCGCCCCCCAATAATTCCGAAAATGAGGAAGAAAAAAATCGAGTGATATAATGCCAAAGAGGGGAAAGACACATTTATCAATAATTAATCTTCAAAATAGCCGTTTTTTAGTTTGAAAATGACTGTAAATCTCTTTTTTGCATACAGTTTCTCATATTGCAAGTTTCATTTGGGTTGCGGGAACTCACTTTTTGAAATGTGTTGGGCAGCGTAATTTCTCAAACGCACACCTCCCACACCCTCCCCCGCTCGGTCGCTTCGCTTCCTCGCAATGTCTCCCCTCAACTTGTGAGAAGTTGTTGACGCCCTTGCTTAGTTTCATAGGAGCCCAATGCCCTAGACTATATCGATGGCTCTATAGTATACATGATCACGTGGATCCATCTCATGCAAGGCTCAATCTTTTCCTCGCTATGCCCTTTAAAAATACGTTACGAGTAGGTTCACTATTTTATACAATAGTATAGGAGTTGCAAATGTCTGAAATCTAAAAGCTTCCGGGGGCTCCGCCCCCTGGACCCCCATTATTGCCCCCAAATCAGGTCTTCAAGCCATCAAGACACTTTCAATGAGCGCATAATAAAACTTCCGGGCATGCCAATGTGGGGCTTTTAACTCTCTCAGTGGTCACTCTGGAAAAAAATTCAAATTTCGCCCCCCCCCCCCCCCCCCCCCCCCCAATCGCAAAAACGGATCGACGCCCCTGAATTCAACCTCATATAGTATACGCTGCATCCAATAGCTATGCAATCGGACGTAAAGGTAAGCTGCCCAAATCCAAGATCTTCCTGGGGCTGCGCCCTCTGGACCACAAGTAAGGCTCTTTGACCCGTTCCCTGTACCCACTCATTCGTGAATTCTTGCTTTGCCCACGGAAATATCCCATTCAGGGTTCCATCAAGGTGCTTGCAATATGTACTAAATATTTAAGTCTAAGACGTGCAAGAAAAGATTCACTGTTACCCACATCTTGACTTCTCAAAACAGCGAAATCCAAAAGCGTGTGGGGGTTCTGCCCGCTGAACCCAAGCATGTCCCTGCTCATCCCCACCCGCGTGCAGACAACGTCCGTTAACTTTAGGTGTCATTAGGTTAAAAACTATTTTTAACTTTATTTCCTCTATTTTTCTTCTTTACTGAGCGTTGAAATTTAACTGTAACTTTTGGCATTATAATAGGGTTTAATATCATTATTACCATAACTATTATTAGTAGTAGTAGTGTATTATCATGTGTAATTTAAAGGACTGCAAGAAATATTTGGCAGTGCATTTAAAAAAAATCAGGTCTTTTAACTGATAAATTATAAATCTGAAGAGAAATGCTTTTATCTCTCTTGAAGTGATCAATTGTATTCTCTTTTGTATATATTATGTACATTTTGTAGCAATTTTTAACTGATTTTAGCCATCAGCAAACTTGTATCAATTGAATCTTACCATTTTAGTGAGATTTATAATATATTAATCAAGGCCCGGAAGCGGGTGATTTCAAGTATGGTGTTTAAACCTGGTGTTAGTGTTTATTAAACACTAAATCGGGCTTAAACACCATACTTGAAATGACTTAGTGTTAGGATGGTGTTAACATGATGACCTCTGATTTCACCGTTGTACAAACTTCCGTTTCCGACAGGCGGTGTTTATTGATATGGCAATATACTATCGTAGATGGTGTTGAGCTAGTTTTAGTGTTTATTAAACACTAACTGCAGCCTTAACACCGTACTTGAAATGAGTTGTGTTAGAGGTTTGACCTCGTACTTCCGGCAGTGCCACGTGGTTGCTGGTGTTTAGCGTCGTCTGCTAATCTGCCCAGTAGTGTTAGTGTTGAGCATGTATACGCAAAACTCCATAGAGATAACAACTTCCATAGGGATCGAAATTAAAGTCATTTCAAGTACAGATCGAGCTGGTGTTAGTGTTACTGTTGGTAGGTGGGCATTAAAATCACAATTCTGAACTAAAATGGTGGTGTTTTCGTTTGTCTAAGCATGTAAAAAGGGTATCAACCTAGATAATTTGTGAAATTTTACTTAAGTGAAGTTTATAAACCCAATGAAAATCTTAATTTTTATGAATGTATTAATTTGAATATCTATAGTAATTTACGCAAATAAGGTCATACAATTCATATTTTTACCCATAAATCTGATATTCACATTTTTCACTACATGAATTATTTAGACCATTATTTTGGAATAGAATAATAATTCATCAAAACAAATTGGAATAGCCAGTTTCTTCCTTATGTGTTTTATTGTTTTTATAATGAATTATTTTATGTACAAAATTATTTCTTTGTTTTTATACTTCTGCATGTATTGTTTGTGTTGTTTGTTTAATTTCTAACTATAATTTAACTGTTTGAACACCAAAACAAATTACACTACAAATGTAAACCAGACCAAACCAACGATGTATCTATTTTGAACGAAAACTTATATTGGCAGTTGTTTTGTACACACATCACGAAATTGAGCGATTTTCGGGATTTCGTAACGTGATTTAGTAACGGTAGGTCCGAGCTTTACGGTTTGGAGCAATAAAACAAATCTCGGAGGTGGGGGGGGGGGGGGGGGGGATAATGGCCCCCAGCCTTGTCGAGCCACATGTACAATATCATACAGAGGTGGTTAATTCCTGTGATTCTTGCAAAAATGTTACTGACTTTTGAGGCAGCTTATTTTCAAAACCATAATGTTTTTTTCTAAATAATTATACGTTCTAGCTTCTATGTTTTAAAAAAGCTTATGAATGACTACTACTTTAAAACAAAAATTAGTTTACATCTTTTCAGTTCGATGATGAGAATGAGAAAGATCAGAATCATGTTGTCATTAGTTTATATTTGAAACATCGTGATTCATGATGATTATTTGTTGCCCCCCCCCCCCCCCCCCCCCCCCCCCTCCCCCCACACACACACACTATCCACGTAGAGGATCCTGTACGTAATCTATATACTGGGAATTGTTTGTACATCTTTGACATTTGATTACAGTGAACTTATAATTGAGTTAAAAACTGTACGAATTGTTTTGTGAATAATGGCAAAAAAAAAAAAAAAAATACCGCACCGGGGACTCGAACCCACTTCTAACAATTATCTTAGTAAGTGATACACGTGCGACCGGCCTTACCCACTCGCTCAGGGCCAGGGCATAATGGCCTGCCCGGAGGGGGGAAAAGGGGAAAAAGAGAGGGGAAAAAGAGAAAAGGAAGAGGGAAAGAGAGGGGAGAAGAGAAAAAAATGAGAAAAACTGTGGAAAAATCAACAAAATAGCTTAAATTCCGGGAATTCTAGACATTCTTCTGAATCTTCCCTAGTTTGCAAACCTCACCGCTTACAGAGGTCCCTTAATTCCCACTTGCCCAATTGTCCGGGGCAAGTAAAACAATATGATTTCCAATGCAAATCCAATTGCCTGAAAATGCAGATTAGTTATTGTTCTTGTTTGCATTTTTGAAAGTCGATTGTATTTCCCCTTTTTTGTTAACTGTTGTATAAATAATTATACACATAATTAGTGGCGTACCCATGATTTTGCAAGGGGGGGATTATTTGTCGACCAAAATTTAAGAGGGGGTTGGTGCGGCCGATTTTTTGAGGGGGGAGGGGGGGGAGTGTTGGTGAGGATTTTTGAGGGGGGGGGGGTGTCGGTGAAGTTTTTTCGAGGGGGGGGGGGTGTTGGTGAAGTATTTTCGAGGGGTGGTGATGGTGAAGATTTTTCAAGGGGGGGGGCGGTGTTTGAGAAGATTTTTCGAGGGGGCAGTGTAGGTGATGATTTTTCGAGGGGCTGTCAGTGAAAGACCACTTACATTTTGTAAAGGGGGGGGGGGGGGGGTTGAACCCCTATTAATAATTGTATTATTTGAATCTTTGCCTAAATCAAATACAATTTACATAACGATTGTTTCTTTAAAGGAGAGCAAGGAAGTTAATATATATATATATATTTCTTGACGTTCTTCTTGTGAATATATATTGAACACTAATTTGTGATGTTTTAAAAACAATTTACTGTTATATTATCGCAATTCTTGAAACTATTACTTATAATATTAGTTATCAAACAAACAAACATTCACACACGCATGCACATACAAACAACAAACAAACATTCACACACACACATCCGTTAACACACACGCACCGTCGCACGCACGCACAAACATACATACACACATGCACACAATCATACACATATGCACACAGCCATACACACATACACATCTGCAAACACACACAGAACCATACATATAAGAACACACACAACATACACATATGCATACACACAACCATACACATACCCACACAAACAGTTCAAAACATAGAAAAAATAGACACTCAAAACTTGAGGTGTAATAAAACCAAAGAATAATTGTTTAATAAAGATGCTGTAACTAACAAACAGTGTAACTCAAAATTGTAAACTTGTTCGCAACAACAAACACAAACCCATCTCCTAAACAATACATCAATATAAAACGAGATGAAATGATAACCTCATATGCATCAAACTAAATAAAATCCAAGCCAGAATTCATAATATATTCCGGCTTCTGACTAAAAATATAAGCCGATCAAAATCGATAAATTTATATTAAACATATTTATAATTAACTGTCAAACTCTGGTTTCTTCTCTTAGGGATACACTGTGTACAGATTTGAAATATCTTATGGCAAGAATTCAGTTGTATAATTTCTTTGTGATGAAATTCCTCAATCGTGGTTCCCTTTAGCGAGATAATTACACTTGCCCTTTAAATGGAAAGGTTTTCATGTTCATCTATCAAACAGATCTTGATACAGTGGCGGATCTACGGGGGGGGGGGGGGGGGGGTTTAGGGGGTTTAAACCCCCCCCCCCCCTTGGAAAATGTATCAGTGAAAACAAGTGGAAAAAGGTGAAAAAAAAATCACTTACGGGGGTTCAAAATAGCAAAAAAAATCGCCGCTTCGTGGCAAGTGGATGTAAGTGACAAAAAAAAATCCCTTACGGGGATTCAAAATACCAAAAAAAATTCGCCGCTTCGTGGCAAGTGGACGATGCTCTGCATCGTCATTGGGTCAAGCCCACCCTTAGCAAAAAGCTAGATCCGCCCCTGTGATATATTGTCAACAAACAGTTTTCCCCCATTATAATGAGCTCTGTGGCCACTAACAGTTAAAAACCCAAAATAATATTACAGCAATTCATTTACTTTTTCAATTCACTTTACAATTCATTTAATGCACTTATAAAACTGTCCTTTTGTAAGCCCAATTTAAGAATATAAGAGCTAGTTTAAACAGATTAGGACTTGTATTATCTTTGAGTGGAATTATATTGATATATATATTGATATTTAGAGCTCAAAATAATAAACAGACGATACACAAATTCAAATAGTGTAGCATCTGCCTACCCATAGTTGTATTTTGTGGTTGTACTTGATAATCACAAACCAAATATAAGATTTATCATTGGTTAAGCCCAATTACAGTTATTCAATCAGATTTGTGGTTAACATCGTGATTTTACTTTTAACTTTGTGAAAAGCTGACAATAATCTAAGCCTTTCAATAATCCATGATAAATTAATTAAGGATAGAAAGAAGATAAGCCCTAGAGTTAGACTAAAAAAGTGATTATTTTTCTTACATTACATGAATACTGGCCCACTGTGAAGTTTAACATTTCACAAGCTTGTAGATAGTATCCTTTCAGTAACTTATAGCATGCTTTACTGAACTTGAAGATGCCAGCTAAAGAGGATACTAAATTTAATCTTCTAATCTGGAATCTCATGAGATTGTGAGTCCATTTTTATATTTACTTAAAAATTAAAATGAGAAACTCACCATAAATAAATAATATAATCGAAAATGAAAGAAAAGGGTTTTCCCTGGGATTGGAACCTAAGAAACAAGATACCTAGACATGAGCTCTGTCGACAGAGCTAGAAGTACAATCTCATGATTGTTTGTCCCCCAAAACCATTTGAATGTTTAAGATGGTCAGAAGCTGTTATAAACATGACACCCCTTTATCAACAAATACATTTAGGTACCAAGATAAAGCCATAACGAGACAAGTGCCCCGTTGCAGAAAGAGATACAACCAATTGTAAGTTACGATTGATTGTAAGTCAGAAAATTTGAGCGTATCAACCAATCAGATTTGCGCATCCAGAACACATGACAAGACTTACAATATATCTTTACTTACAATCAATTGTATCTCTTTCTGCAACGTGACCAAGAGCTGAAGTACCTACAGATGAACAGACGCACAACCTGAAAACACAATGCTGCCAGTCACTTTGCTGGCATATATTTACAATGACAAAAATACCTGCCACTGTATATACTAACAATTTGTGGCATCCTTATGGATGACGGAGAAGTAGCGGTACCCCAGGTCGTTCAGACAGTTGTACGCGGCCAAACCGTCACTGTAGATCGTGGATCCGGGGACAACGTTGCGCTGAAAGATCCCCAGGAGGGTCTCCTTGTTGCGGCTGTCAACCGGGTAGAGTACAAGCCTGTTTGTCGCGCGCTCGACGGGGCTAAACACCCAGATCTTGACTCCCTTTTTGCCATTGCCACAGTGGTACTTCACCTTCATGCCGAACAGCGACTCGTCGATCTCCACCTAGTCACCCTGCAGCACAACCGGACGCGGGTTATTGCAGGTCTCGTGGACGAACTTGTTGAAGAGGTCGCAGGTGAAGTTCGCCCAGTCCACGGCTGTCTTCTTATAGTCCATTCCGGCTTGCTTCGAACGACATTGCAGTGAAGTGCCGATCATTCGTCATGCTCCTTGAGAGTCTTTTTTCTCCTACAGCTACCCTGCCACGATGATGTCAGCTGGCTTGAAGGCAATGAAGGGGAAGGAGCTACATGTGCCTGTGATAGTCCCAATGATGTTTGGATCAACTTGTCCAAACAGACTGACCATGGTTGAGGGTCATACCACCTGCACTGCCCACCTGTATCTGTCTGGTTCGTTCCCGACACTTGTTCCACCTGAAATATGACCAAAATGAACAAATAAGAAACAATTATTTCAAACAATTAGTGACGTATCATGAAATAGGAGGCTTGCTTGAAAAAAATAATCAGTCAGGAAGTAAAATATAATTTTTTTTCTCTTAAAATTATGTAATGAAAATACAAATGTTATAGTTGGGCACAGGCTCACTGGAAGTTTCCATAGACTCGGGTAGGAATAACTGCAAAGTCCTTTGCACATAACCATCTTCAAAGAGAGGGTGTAGAAAATGTGTGATGTTCCCGTCTTCCAGTAGATATGAGAGAACATTCATCTTGTAATTGATTATTGATGGTTTTTATTTAACTGCCTTGCTTTGTACAAGGTTATTTTATATTAGAGACATATATTTTCTTTTATGAAATACAATCACGGAATATAATACACTTGACTGCATCAGAAGCACAATTTTGTTTGCTAGTTGATCAAGGCATTTAAATTGCCATTTTTCAAATCAGGAGTAGGGGAAATTCAGTTTCTTATAATTTATACTGTAATGTATTGCTATCGCTAATCATGATTGGGATTATCGTTATTGTGATCGGGACTCTGAGTTCCGAGCAGTGGCAGATCTCCGGGGGGGGGGGGGGGGGTTAGGGGGTTTAACCCCCCCCCCCCCCCCCCCACCCCTTGGCCGCTGCCAAGTGAAAATGTGATGTGCATAGAAAAACGCCATCATGGGTCCAGACCCACACAGTATCCGCATCGTCATTGGGTCAAACCCCCCCCCCCCCCCCCCTTAGCAAAAAGCTAGATCCGCCCCTGCCGAGTCCTGTGTTGTTGACATGTTTTCGCCTAGTTGGCAGATTAAAGTTTTGTTTTCCCTAAAGCTTTGTCTTGTCATCATTCCTGGCTGTAGATTTTGACCAGGGATTTCAATACTACCAAATGTAACAAATTGTACTTATATCTTACCAGTTGCTGACAGTGGTGTTGTTCTCTGTGCAAAGGTCTGACTGTGTCTTTACTTGCAGGCTGCCTTCCACCAGCTGCTGATTAAGGGTGAAGATATTCATGATGAGCTGGGGGATGGTGAGGGTCTTTTCCTGGATATCTTTTGGCCCGTTTCTTGGTAGAATTACCTCCTTGTAGAGCTGTAGACACACATGCTCCGAAATTCAGTTCGAGTCAGGTCTTTCTGCTGCTACATCTCTGTCAAGAACCTGCAACAAAAAGTCAGGAAAGAAATACATAATTATATGAATAACTATCAAATGTACACATATAGTCATACTCATACATGCATCTGTGTTACAGTGTTACAGTTTACATGTAGTTGTAACTGTGATACGGCGCCTGGTTAGGTTACTGTAGTTGATAATATTCTACTGTATTCTACTGTGCAGAATGAAAATCTAGACCGATTACAATTAATCCCTGCACTGTAACCATCTTAATTGACTGTAACAGCAATAGCCTCCGCTAGGCTGATATGAATCACCTGGACTGAAGATAAAAGCAAAGACAAACTACTATTCATGCACCCCTCCAGTCGAGGGGCATATTGCTTTAGCATGCATGACCGCTTCAGCATTCGCTACCAATATGTGCCCAGCGCCAACCGCATGACTAACATAACAGATGTTCTATATATTCACCATGCAATTACATCACGCGTCCATATACAGGTTGTGGTCATGCCGAGGGCATGTCTTGTAGAATGTCACCGCCTCATTCAAAACACATCCAAACAAAATGCAGAACTCACTTACAATACATGTAAATTGACTTTGGATATTGACAATAACAATCATGACAATACAATGTGCAACAATTCACTCTAGTAAACTCATATTCACATTTCAGGTGCATAGACAATTGAATTGGCTTTCACATCTATCATATTCTATTACTTAGTACCAACGACAAAGTATTAATTATAAAATGGTCAGGATATTAATATTATATTTATAGGATCCATCATGTCCATCATCCAGTCCAAGACGAGACAAGTGCCTGAATACTGGGCTGACTAGAGTGGTTTATTGCACATTATTTCAAAACTATTATGACGAAAGGGGCACCAATATAAAGGGAAATAAGCAAGCTTTTCAATGGTACAAAATTCATGTAGGAAAGTATAATAAGAAGAGAGATTTCAACGCTCAAAATGTATTGCAGAAAATAAGGGCAGCGCTAGGCCTAGGCTGTAGAGTGTAGGCACCACCACCGTGACCACCGGGGCCGGGGCGGCGGGACTGGTAGCTAGGCCAGGCTATGGTGAATGCAGAATGGGCCCGTCGTTCCGCATGATACATGATCTATGAACAGTAACATTCATTGTAAAAATAGAGTCAATAAATTAAAAACATGGGAACTTACCTTCATCGTGTGACATTTTGTGACGAATTATACCACTACAGACGCAGACTAGAGGTAATTTGAAGTTGAGGTAACATCCATCTCTCGCGCAGTATTACACCGCGGCAAATCAGTAGCACTGCTGTGTATGTGAACTAACCTATTGCCTACGAAAAACTTAGGGCTATGTATTATGTCAACGGAGATGTCGGAGTTTCATAGTAAAAGGGTTAATTTAATTATAAAATGCCCGGATGGGGTAAGAGGATTTCTGCGCATGCTCACTTGAGGGTCGTGTTAGCAAAGTTAGGAAAGTTAGGAAAATGTTAGGAAAATGTTAGGAAAATGTTAGGATTTGTTAGGAAAGTGTTAGGAATTGTTCGGAATCGTTAGGAAATTGAGGACCGTCCATCCCCCGCACGGTAGGGCCATCAAACACCTAGTGATCACGTGACAGATTTGATCAAACTATATAACATGTCACATACTATCGGTATTTACTCGGAACTTGTACCATGCTGCCACTGCAAGTTATGCCGTCATCATCGGCTATGCAAACCGCTAGCGCTAGCGATGTGTCTCCGCGCGCGGCGGGCATTCAATTTTTAGAAGAGAGTCACGCACATTTCTTGCGAGTTTAGTTACAAATTTCACTAAAAATAGGGAATATCCACTAAAATCGTATCGACCAAGTGAATGATTTGAATGTTTTGTTTTTATTATGGTATGCAATACATGTATGTGGTAAGTCTTCATTACGGCTTGCTCTCTAATTCGTAACCATGTAAGCGTTTTCGTCACCATTTTAAGGGGGTTCGCGTGATTTTGTCTCTGGTGTTGACAAACACTAGCGATACTGTGATCGATTACTACAAGGTCATCACGATTAAAAAGTTCGTGACCTTAGACTCTTATATAATCTGGAAGCTGGTGTTTAGCTCAGATTAGAGGCAGTTTTTCATCCTCAACACTAACACTAACCCCAACACCATACTTGAAATCACCCATTGTTCTTTAACGTATTAACCAAATAAACTTCCACAATAATCAGTTGTATTGTGAAGTCAGACATAAATTAATGTTGTTCTTGAGCTTGATGATCAGTGAAATATCATGGAGTGCATTTCATGTTTTGTTTTACTTCTTTTGTATTATATTGAACTTGATATCACTAATGAGACCCATATGATCAGAATGAGATCTTTGTCAATCTCGTCCCACACAATAATTAACTTGTTGCCGCCACTGTATCAAAATGTTTGATATATAAATTGTAATTCATCCAGGTTTTGCTCATTGGATGTCAGCCCTAGCTGTCTCATAATATTTACATAAACATGTATAATACATTGATCAGGTTTGGCGCGATCTAAATCGCTTCGATTTAAAAAAAAAACATCACTGATTTAAATCACATCCATAGGCTTGTGTGTTGTAGAAAACCTTTTTTTTTAATGTATGAATTATGTAAATATATATAATTATTTTGATAAATGTGCTCCCTAAATTATGCTTAAAATATAGGTTTTCCCGCTCAATTTGACACTTTTTTCAATCGAATTCATTAAGGGCCATTCAAATTCACGCATTGCCGCATAATCGTTGGTATCGGTCTTTCAAATTCCAAATAAGTGCAAACGAATTCATGCATACGCATACGGTTTCGTGAATAGTCACGATAGTTCATTTATGGGCACTCGAATTCGCAAATGTGCAGTAGCGCCAGCGTGAACTACGTGCGATTTTGAATGACCATTGATGAAAAGGTATGCTCTTTGTGCAAATTCACTTGCACAGACGTGATTTTGAACGACTATTTTCGAATTCGAATGCTGCTTTGACACGGCGATCGCAAATCGCGCGAATTCGTTTGCTCCATATCAATTTGATTGTTACAATCGCGAAATTGAGCGGGAAAACCTATACTACAAAGCATAAAAGCAGGGCTCCATAAAGGCGAGAATAACACTTGCCCGCGTGCCCAGGGCAAGACAAAATTAATGTGGCCAGGTAATATTTCAACATTATTGTAAAAAAAAACATAACAAATCACACAACTCTGATACAAAATTGTATACAAAATATTACTAAAACAACTAAACAGTAATATGAAAAGGATCCCAATATCCATAATCAGTTTAGTTTTTTTCCATCGATGTCATTTCTTTATATTGTGCTAATGCACTGTAAAATCTACAGAAAAAACATGTTGTATTGTAAATGTAAAATTATTCCCAACGCTGATGTTGATGATTATTGTATTTATATATGTATTAGCTTTTTAGTATGTGCATGATACTACCGTGTCAATTGAGTAAGATGTCGACTTTATAATTCATATCCCCTGTGCAAACTCTATTGCAAATTGTACAATACGTGTTTATACTTTATAAGATTAGTATTTGAACAAATTTTTAATAAAAGTAATTTGGTTTGAAATATCCAACTAAAAAATAAATGTGTATTGTGAATTGTCACGTTTTATTATTGTGTTATTATGTTTTCGTGCTCATAATTATTTAAAGTGATTCAGGTAAAGTGTCAGATATTGCACAAAATTACATTTGAGACTTCAATCCTATATCAATATCATTGTAAAATACAATTTAAAGATTTGTGAAAGTTTGAAAGAAAACGAACACTGTTAACCTAGTGGAAAAAACGAATATTGAGTTCATATTTTATCACCGAATACTGATGGCCTGTCATGGATTTGTAGCAGTAATAATGGTTCACCGTAATAATCAGCCGTTGACGATATCCGCACTCGTGTATGTTTACAGACCGTACAGAATTCATGGAATTTGCGCACGTTGGATCAAAGTTCAGTAGCGTCTGGAATGTTTCCCACACGTGCTGGCTAGGATGTGTTTAGCTACAACAATTGTACTTTTTTGGAAAAGCGTTGATCAACGCTTTTCAAATAATGATTTTCAATGATAATTATCTTCATACTAAAGGGACATTTGAACAAATCTAACCCTATTTTATTCTTTTTTTACCATAAGCTAAACAACACGGCAGAAGAGAAACGAGGAAGCTCCAAGTATTTTTCGTGGAGTTAGACACTTTACCTGGATCACTTTAACATTGAATGAATATCCCCGAATATACAGTCAAATAATGTTACTGTATAAATCTGTATAATTATAAAGCGCTTAATGGCTTGTTTGCATTAAGCGCTATATAAATTTGTCATATTATTATTATTATACCATAGGCGCTTTTAATTTGTATTTCAAATAGCTATTCAAATTAGTAATAGATTGCCATTTGAACAAGAGTTTTCACAAGTTATTTTTGTAAAAATAATCCCTTGCCTTGCATAGTCATGTAGACCTGGAGACGTTCATAAGTCCAAGGTGTTTTAAATTACTCATGTTTTAAATGATTTTTATATGAAGAGCTTTCACCCAAGAGGCGCTAAATCCACTTTTTCAACTTCCGAGGGAAATAGGTTTCTTTGTCTCACTTTGTACACGTGCCTATGGGAATATGAAAATAGAACGTAGATCGTTAACTCATTCTTTTTATGGAAAGTGGATTTAGCGCCTTTTGGAAGCGAGCTCTTCATATAGAAAATTCAGCGAGGTTGCGACCTATTGGCAACCTTGGGCAATTCTTTCTATTAGCATTGTATTAAAGATAATTAGCTACTTTGCATATTTCTGAAGTAAGGTCAGAGGTCATTTTCTATATATGACTCATAGTACGAAAGTGATTTAAACAATTATTATAGGGTATTTGAAGCCAAAGAATCGATTTCCTGTACTCATTTATTGCCAACACCCTGAAATCATATATGACTGCTGCTAATATGCACAGTGGCGTACCCAGGAGGGGGGGGGGGGGGGGGGGGGGGGGGGATGTCCGTTACAAAATTTCGAAGCCGAGACCAAGTACTCTCAAAATTTTCGAGGCCGAGACCAAGTACCTTCAAAATGTTCAAGCCCGAGACCAGAGATCTTCGACAAATTTTTGGGCCGAGACCAGGTTTTAGTCGGTCGAGACCAGGTTTTAGTCGGTCGAGACCAGGTTTTAGACGGTCGAGACCGGGGGGGGGGGGGGGGGGGGGTTTGAACCCGGGGAAACGAATCCATTTCTGATACATACATCCATTCCTATATCACCATGCATGGCAACCTTCCTTAATATAAGATGACCGCTCCCCCAAAATACTAATTAATGCTAACACTCACATCACACACATAGAGTCACACACACACACACACACACACACGCACATACACACCTAGTCTACAATCCGAGGTCCACCTTTCACGTGCATATTCTATCAGTAGTCCCGGGTCCAATTATGAACCTGTGGTACACCTTCCTTCATCACCATCACTTATCGTCCATCACCATCATCATCCTCATTTATCATGACCATCCATCACCAATATCAGTGCCGTCCACACACACACACACACACACACACACACACACACACACACACACACACACACACACACACACACACACACACACACACACACACACACACACACACACACACACACACATTCACACGTGAATACACACACACACATTTATTTTAATCATACAATGTCCATACATACACACACATTAGCATAACAAACATACACATATGATATGCACACATTTATCATGAAAAACTCAAGAACAGATATATACACAATTAAACATCCTCATAGCATGCTCGGTGAACAGTCACACTCATACATACATAATCATGTCACCAATCACAATCTCAAACTGTATATTTTGTAGTTGACAAACCATGTCACCTTCTACATTCTGAAACTCTAACACAGTGGCATGTCTCTTTTTTCTCCTCAACATCTGTTTATTACAAAATATATTTCATAATATAAGCTTTAAAACAATACATTTAACCCTGTATATCTGCACATATTTACACCTGCCCCATGATACACTTCAAACATATAATACAGTTAAACCTGTGTATAGCGACCACCTAAGGGAAACAAGAAATGTAGCCACTATAATAGACATGTGACCTCTATAACTGTTTTTCTCTTCAAGGGATCCCATTTGATGGCCACTATCAGCAGGTTAGCTGCTATAGACAGGTGGCCTCTAAGATAGGTTTGACTGTATCTTTTAAAAGATGATGAATATGAACATTATCATGGTCCTTGCAAACATAATTTAAATATTCAGTGCAATTAAATGGTGGATGCACGGAAGATTACATTTTACTCTAATAAACACATGTAAAGGTAAATCTCTTCAAAATATACATGCATGTACATGAACTGTATTATATTGATCATCACGGTGCTACCTTAACCATAATTTAGATCATTTGTAAATAATAGTAATAATAATAATAATATGAACATTTATATAGCGCAGCTACTTTAAATATATACTCTACTGCGCTTAAATAATTATTTTAATTATTATTACCCATGGTCATCAGGTACATTTCAAACCAACACAATAAGATTGCATACTTTCTCAACTCCCCGGGGAGCATACTAGCCGAGCTGCCACTGATGATGGCGCTACAGGCCAAATAACACCCGATCATGGATAGATTAGGATGGAGGGTTAACCCTCATATTACATAGCATGATACATGCTCTCACTTATATCTTGCAATGTTGCCTTTGGTAGTAGTACATTTTCCAAAACTAAATAATCAAAGTGGATAAAAGGATAGTTTCAGTACATAATGAGTAAGACATATTTGATTCAATAGATGTAAATTTTAACTAAAAATTAGTACATATTTTGCATTTTCTTGTTGACATAAAATGATATTTCAGATTGCATAGCCACTTTCCCCCAAAGGAACTTCACAATTCCCTCTTTAGTTCACAAGTGAGCAATATATAAATGGTTAAGTCTACATAGCTCTGATACTTATTAATTTCTTGCCTCATTTTATATCAAGTCACCAACACAAAATATGTATTTTTAAATGATAAATCTAAATATATTTAGTACACAGGCCTTGATAAGGAATGATCTGTAGTCAATACAAGAAATAATTTAACAACATTAAAGACAGCATAGATTTTGGTCCTTTTTGTTAAAACTTGTAAAAAACCTACACCCCCTTAGAAAAGTCTCACACTTCAAATGTACAAAGAAAGAATAAAATAATTAAAAGCACCTGTTAATGGAAGACAATAGTGCTCCGCTTATGACCAATATAGTAAAACAACATTATACAAACTAAACAAATTATTAAACTATGAAAAACTAGATGGATCTTCGACTGCGCGCAGTCGAAAATTATGCCTCCGCTATCACGCGATTTCAATATCAAGCCCAAATTAACGTGCACTGAATTTAAAAAAAGTTTTCTCATATATTTCGACCTGTGATCTTGACGGCTACATTGGCTCCCTAAGAAACATTCTGGTACCAAGTTAGATTGAAATCTGACATTCAGTTCTTGAAATTTTGCCATTACAAGCCATTTTTGCATATATATTGAGCCCTGTGACCTTGACCTTTGACCTCATGACCCCCAAAATATAATCTTATCATTGCCACCCCGATGTGTACACTAATACCAAGTTTGAAATTGATCCGTCAACCGGTTCTTGAGATATCGCGAGAACGAGGCATTTTTGCACAGTATATATCGAGTCCTGACCTTGACCTTTGACCTCATGAACCCAAAATCTACGCAGATCATTGCCACCCAAATATACATGTACACTCATACCATTTTTGAAATTGATCTGTTAACCGGTTCTTGAGATATCGCGAGAACAAAGCATTTTTGCACATATATTGAGTCCTGTGACCTTGACCTTTGACCTCATGAACCCTAAAATCTAATCAGACCATTGTCACCCCAATATGTCCACTCAAGCCAAGTTTGAAATTGATCCGTCAACCGGTTCTTGAGAAATCGCGAGAACAAGGTTTTTTTGCGTATATCCTGTGACCTTGACCTTTGACATCATGACCCCTAAAATCTAATAAGATCATTGTCACCCCAATATGTACAATCATACCAAGTTTGAAATTGATCAGTCAACCGGTTCTTGAGATATCGCGAGAACGAAAACGGGACGTACGTACGGACGGACGGACGGACAACCCGAAAACATAATGCCTCCGGCCACTTTGTTGGCGGAGGCATAACAAATTAGATCTGCCTGACTGACACGAGTCTGATCACACACATTTCAGAGTTGTTTTTAAAACTTGTAATTCAGCAAAACATATACTGTATATAAACACACACCAAAAAGAGGAAGGCACTCAAGTGATAAATGAAAGTTACATGTACAATGTATTAGGCGGGATAGAAGACAATCATATTGCTCTCACTATAATATCAAACAATAACTGGAATGTCTAGAAACAATGCTATATAAATAACATTAATAATAATATTCACTTCTCTCGTTGAAAAGACATGGCAAAGGGAAAGGCATGAAAACAAATAAAAAGTACTGCATAGTTACGTATTTCCCACCTTCAAAGACTGAAACTTAACCAAGTTAACCATGGCTGCACAAGTATTTGAATGTGTATTTTGTTACTGTTGTTTTATTTATAAAATACTGACAATTCTTGTATAGTTTATCTTTGCATCTTGGAAGGCATCCCTCCACACATAGTATTAGTAAGTCCTCTGAATTGATTTTCCAAGAATGTCGGAAAAAATTATCAGAGAACTAGGTTGCAGAAACACATTTTTATAAACCACAATATAAAACCTCAATTTATTTGTAATATTTACTGTATCCTAAGAAAACAGACATTTGATTAAATGGCTGCTAGATACAAACCAAAAATAATTTTTAAAAAACTGTCAAAAAACTTTCCATTTGATGTAGTCTGATATGCCCCTTGGGATATATTTTCTTGATTGATAAATGCTATCTACTATGAACATTATTATTATGATTATTGAACATTCTAGTACTGGTAGTGAAAATATCATATTGGCAATGTAATAATTGCAATAAAAAATCCCACTGTTCAAAATAAACTGAGCATTCATGAAAATTTCTAGATTCCAAACAAAATATTTTAGTACTGTTTAGTTTCAGAGATAATAAAATTATATTGATAAAAAGTCAAGGAGCTGGAGCAAACTGCATCAGAATGTCTTGATTCCTGAAACCCATTCACATCTCATGCAGCAGTTTGTCCTAGTGTTAATAATACCATCACTAATTTCCAAGCAGTGGGCACTCATAAAACTATCTAGACAAATCTCAATGCACGATAGTGTAAGTACTATTTTACTTTCAAAGATAATGAAATTATAGAATCAAGTAGGAGTTGACACGACTGCACCAGCATTTCTTGATTCTAGAAACCTCCTCTTCACATCACAAGCATTGTAGTACATCGTCGTGTCGATACCATCCACGCATCGGACCACTCGCGCCTGGACGACCATCTCGTCTCTGGTTGCCATGGACGACGGGAACTCCCCGATAAACTGGAACATGGAGCCGAGTCTGGACTGGAAGGGTTCAATAAACTTTGTGCTGATGGAGAGTTGGTTGGTGGAGTTGCGTTCAGAGGCGGTGATGATGGCGAGCTGTGAAACGGCATCATATTTTGTGAGCCTATGAGAGGCAAAAGAAAGAAGGGAGAAAAATATGCAAATAAATAATATTGATTGAATAGTTTTAACATACCATCTCAAAAGTACAATATTTTTAAGCTTTTGACTTTTGCCTACTGCATCATACTTTGTCTTTTTGGCTTTCTTGCACACAAAACAAATAAACCAGTCTGATGCAAATTAATCAATTTTTAAAATCTTTCTTTCTCTTCTTCAACTAAAATTTAACTTCGAGACAGGAAATAAAAAACATTAAAATTCACGTAACTCATAAACTGTACACTCTTGTTACACTTTTAAGGTAGCAAAACATAGCTAAACTTCCAGAGGCAGGCAAGCTATGGAAAATAAACACCCCCCCCCCCCCCAAACAAAACAAAAATAATAATAATAAATAAATAAATAAATAACTAACAAATAAATAAATACAAAATTAAAACAAATTAAATTTAAAATAAGCACCAGATCAACAAGAAATTCAGGTAAATGGTGAAAGGAGGCTTATAATTTTATACACAGCATGTAATGGAAAGGTATGAGGGCTAGTGATGTACGTGTTTAACGTAGCTAGTGCAATGCCATGGCGAATGTAAGAGCAAATCAACATAAAATAACATGACACTGACATGATTTGGTGCAGGTGGGACTGGGAAAATATACTACCGCGGAATCAAATCCCGCCGGGTCGCCACTGTTCACTGGGCGGCCAGCGTCGGCGGAAATGGTTGTAACATTCTGCTAAATTAAACAAAAATACGTCAACATTTACACCGTAAAAAACTTACTTTCCCATTACTCTAACGCACTTCCCAGACATCTGTGCAGGTCCCATGTCGAATATTTCACTCAGGCGAAGGATCTCACCGTGGGGTGGTAAATTACTAGCCATTTTGAGTTATTCTCTGCTTCTATTTTTTTTCCGAAACCACCTCCGCGTCGATCAGTGCATTAAGTGTGGTGTAATAAGTACCATCAAAGACTAGACTACAAGGGTTACCATGCATGAAAATGCACTGATAAAAGTTTGCGAAGTTGCAAAACTATTACGTAATACGTAATCCACCGATCACGGGGTTTCGGGGACACACCCACTGACCTCTACCAAAGACACTACAAGGGGAAGACTGGACACTTCGGGGATTTTGTGTAACGCTGAATTTCGTACATGGGGAAGGGCGCCTCTAGCGTTGAGTAGGTAAACTTCTTGTCGTTTTCGCGCGTTCTCAAACCCACTATCTCGGCGCAATTCTGAAATTTTGGTGTCGCTAAGGATTCTGCTTATATTATTAAGAAATTAAACATTCCAGATGATGGTTCTTGCATCTTATCTATTCAGTGGCACTTGCCGATAAAAATGAGACACATTTTCCCCGGAAATAAAGCCCCAAGAAAAAATAATGGCACACTGAATGCGGGATAAGTGTAAAAAAACCCCTGTCGCCAGAAAAAAAAATCTGTCATTTGAATGTTTTGCATCAAATATTCACAAGACATCTTTCTAAAAACGCTTTTAAAATAAACATTTTTGATTGTCCATGTGAGATATGATAGAAAATTTGCCTTGCTTTTGCTATGAATAATATTTTTCACCAACCAAAATTTGTCCCAAATTTTCTGTAACATACGTTACCATGTTTTAACGAAATGTGTTGTGGGGAAAGAAAGTCAGTTGTTCCGTCGGAATAACGGTTTTCTGTTTCACAATAGTCATAGAAACTAAAACCACTTACATCAGCATTTATATATTCGAACAGTTTCCGCCATGTATGAAAATTCCTTTGTTAGTGAAAACGTATATTTAAGGATTGTAACATACGTTACCATCATTTGTGGTTATTCAGAAAAGCATGCGCATTCCACCTTTGTTTATTTTTAGGTATTGACGTAATGAAAGGTAGCAAGGTGAGAAAAAAAAAATAACCACTCTAAGTTTGAAATATATGACAATTTATAAAATATTTTGTAACCTACGTTATGTAACATACGTTACCAATTTGATACATTCTTCTGATTTGCCTGTGTAAATCCATTTTCCCGGTGCATATACGTTGTTGCCCATTTTAAACGTTTAATGCCCTCTACGGCAATTGAAAGAAACCTTAGCAACCTCATGGAATCCACATATTGAATGGTGCGCTGTTGGGTAGTCATCTCAAAGTCTTCAAAAGCATATAGGTAAGTACAAGAGATCCATATTATATTTTTTTTAGATATAGTGTCATTAATTTTTGTAATATTCATCACTTATGTGCATTTCTTAAAATTTAATTTAGTAATTTGAAGTGAAATTAATCAATTTGACTTTTAGAAGGCATTATACGTGAGCTTTTGTGGTAACGTATGTTTCAGGAGATGGTAACGTAGGTTACCACATTGACATGTATTCTATATAAACAATATTTAAGAAACTGGTTGATTATATTAACCATGTATTCATTATAAACTTTCAGAAGGGCACTTCTTTTGTAAATTGAGGCTGTTAAACCGTATGAAAATTTGAACATTTTCTTCTTTATTAATAGTAAGAAAACAACATTCATGGAATATTTTATGTCAATTATAGCTGTCATTTTAATCAATATTATCTTGAAAGGAAATGTTAACAAATGAATCCTACATTTGCACATCGATTACCTTAAATCATCAGATAAGCTTCTGGTTCCTATTTCGTAAATTGAATCTGATTATTTTTTAGCGATTATTTCCAAAAAACTGAGACAAGTTGTGGTAACGTATGTTACATGTACTAGTAACGTATGTTACATGTATCAGTCAAGTCAACATTATGAGATAAGTCAGTCAATGCCAATGGATAATGTTGGATTGGATATTATATTTTCAAACACACATTTTTTTATTTATATCTTTCAGGGATGGGCAAGACAAGGGCCGAAATTCAGGCCGCCTATCGGCAGCGGAAACGACAACAAATTGGAGATGCTGCTTTCCTCCGCGCAGAACGGGAGAGGCAGAATAAATACTACGTTCGAGTTGAGACTTTGCCGAAGAAAAAGGCAGAAGAGAGAAGGGTCCAAGTGCGGTCAAGAGTACAGAAGCACAGAGTAAGGGTCAAGAAAGTAAGGCAAGACATGGACAATGAACGACATCAGGAAAACATTGATTACGCAGTGATGGATAGCGATACAACGCGAGACTCTGCGCTGTCGGATGTATCTTACACTGCTCCGCGTAGTCCTCTGAAAGTGAAGCTGGCATTTCCGGTCAAAAAGAGGAGAAAGCGTGTTAGCAGGTGCCTGAGCAATGCCCACCGGAGAATCGAGGCACTTACTCTTAAGCTCCAGGAAGCAGCCAAGGAAAAACGCAGAGTTCAGAGAAGATACCAGAGGCTTCGTGAGAAACTTCCAACATCTTCAACACCATTTCATGGGGTTTCGAGGAACACACCACGCAGTAAGACAAACACCCAGCTCAAGAAATCTGGTTTAGATCCTAAGTCTGTTCCAGCAGAAATCAAGAAGAGGCTACTCTTCTCCAACGCAGTAATCCAGGAAATACAATCTACCGCTGGATCTAGCACCAAACAGTCAAACAGGGCGAATCTTCATAAGCTGGTGGCAGGAGCCAAGGTATTGAAGAAATACCGCCTGCTGAGGATGGTACAGAAGGGGACTGGCCTGGGTAGACACAACTTGTCAAAGGCAAACACGAATAATGCCAGCCAACGCAAGCAGCTCCGGCGTTCTTGGTCCATGCTGCACGAAGAAGTTGTAACTTTTCTGGAGAGGGAAGACAACTCACGCATGTGTCCCGGCAAGAAGGACTGTTGCAAAACAGATGACATGGGAAACAAAAAACAGAAGAAGTTTCTTTGCGATTACATCTCAAATCTCTATACAAAATACATTGCAGAAAATCCAGACAAACGCACGGTATCCCTGTCTGCATTCCAACGTGTCCGCCAAACGCGATGTCCCCACATTAAGCCTGTTCAATTCTCGTCCAGGAACCTTTGCTTATGCCCAAGACATCAGAACATGGCCTTGAAGCTGAAAGCAATGAAATCCTTGGGTTTGCCTGTAGTCGAAAACCCTGATGAATTCATAAGACGCCACACCGATGATGAGGTAGATGATCTCCTCTCTAGTTTGCAGCCTGATGTGATTCAATTTGAAGAATGGGCTAGAGTTGAGTCCGATGGAAGAAAGAAGACTAAACTCATCAATGTGTCACTGGCGAAGCAGGAGTTCATCGCTCGCCTCAAAACAAGCATCCAGGAATTTCGTCAACACGTCTTCCGAATTAAGAAACAGTTTGAAGCCCTTTCTGACTGCAAAAAGAATTTGCCCAAAGGAGAATGCGTGGTGCTAATGGACTTCTCCGAAAATTACACCTGTGTGCCGTTAGAAGAAGTACAAAGCGGGTATTGGAATCAGGAAGGAGTAACGATCCATCCGCTTGTGGTGTACTTCCGGGACGAAGACGACAATCTCAGTCATCAGAGCTATGTTGCCGTGTCTGACGAAAAGGGGCACAATTCGTCAACAGTAATTGCCATTCTGAACCAAGTTATCCCCCGCTTGAAGAAATTGGTCCCACAGCTTTCGAAGATACACTACTGGACTGATGGGCCCACATCCCAATACCGCAACAAAACAATCTTTTCTCTGATAGGGGACCATGTTGAGGTGTACGATGGAATCCATGCCCAGTGGAACTTCTTCGAAGCTGGGCACGGAAAGGGGCCATGCGATGGTATTGGCGGTACAGTGAAACGCATGGCTGACAATGCTGTCAAACGCAATGCTGTAATACAAGACGCAAATGATTTCTTTGCCTGGGCATCCCAAGAGCATGGTTGCGAGAATGACTCAAAGATTGACTTTTTCTTTGTGAGCAAAGAAGAGTGTGTCTCAAGCAGTGAGCTCATTGCACAAAGGTGGGCATCAGTCAAGACCTTCCCAGGAACTTTGCAAGTGCACGGCGTAATTGGATACGACAAAGGGGTTCTCCTCAAAGACGTCTCTTGCTACTGCGCAAAATGCCGTGTAATGAACCCTGCTGACACCAACCAAGTTGAGCAGATGTGTGAAGGTTGGCAACTTCGCCGTTTCGTGAGAGGAGCCACGAAGCAAGTTCAGCCAGAGAAATGTGACGACCCAGAGAGTGATGGTGTTGGAGAGCCTACTGATGTAGTGAAGGAGACATTCAACCAGCCGTCTACCAGCACTCCAGTGCCGTATCACACTGATGACTGGGTTGCCGCAGTTTATGAACAACGATGGTACTTGGGGAAAGTGTTGGAATCCGACGAAGATGATGTTCACGTTGACTTCCTCACTGAGTGCACAGGCCCTCGACTTCAGAACAAATATAAATGGCCAACAAGGAGTGACTCAATCTGGGTACCAAGGGAAAACGTACTGTGTTCCGTAAACCCACCCAAACGCGACTCCATTTCCAAACGGCTGTTTGTACTCTCGGACAACCAAAGG
>JBAMJV010010615.1:0-59803 GCA_037951105.1 Echinarachnius parma | reverse complement strand
ACTCGGGCATTCTTTGACGTGTATAAATCGGGTCGAAATGTGCAGATGTTACCGATGATCCCAAACCTACTTAAATCATACCCCAATTTGTGAAGTGTAAGAATTTGTAGGCGTCAAATAAAATGTTGTTTTTTGCTGCAAATAATTTTTGTCTAAAAATTCATATATCAATTACTCTGAAAATTATGTAACGACAGTAAAAAAACCCCCCCAAACTTGAGTCCCATGAACAATTTATTACTCGAATAGCCAAATTTTATGGGAGTGATTTTTAAGTAGGTAATTATTTAATGCCCTTTTGTTGTGGGTGTCTCTTGCCAATAAAATGGCCCTTTCATGTCATAATTATATGCTAAGGAATTATTTTGAAGAGCGAAATTTCTTCATAGCTAAAATAAGATAATCGCAAACCGTGGAAACACACATTCGAGAAAAGAGATTAAACATTACAATTAATAAATGACGTAGATCTATAAGTGGTATCTATTGTTTAGGGGGTATGACCTATTCTTTCACCTGCCCCCCGCCCCCCCCCCCCCCCCCCCCACCCCCTTCTGAACAATAGGCATTATGTACAGATCTACACCAGTGAAAAATAACATAATCACACAACTTCATTAAAAACAATAGAATCAACAATAGGAGTGATTGAACATGACAACAAAATTGTGCATTTATTTTTTTGTATCCACATAATTAGCAAAATTCATCATCATAATCATCATCATAGTAACAAATAATGGCTTGTCAAAAATTTCTGTACATAATCAAGCATCATAAAACATCCGACTTATCATAATTGTTTTCATAATTCTTTTTTTGAAAATCATCAAGTCAACACGATCAAGGTGTATGGAAAAAAGAGATTTATATGTGAGCATTAATGTCAGAACGCATAAAATGTATTGATACCACACACAGAACAAAAATGTAAACGGCGTTGTCACATTATCACCAGATAGCGTAAACGGATGCCCGATGGATAGAAAATTTGCGATTAACAAATTATCCGGTATTGAAAGTCGCCGCCATAGCTTCAAGCACAAAACGTTCCGCCGGATAGAACAACGTACATCGCCCGACAAGGAACGCATTTGCAGAACAAGAAATGCATATGAACGGATTGATCATTTTGGGGCGTCCATTAACGCTATCCAGTGATAATCCAGCAAAGTATGGAGGACAATTTATACCATCTATTACCTCTAACACATATATAGACAAATAATATTTTCACTTTAATGTAACACTCACTATGACTGATATCATTCAGTGGTTTTATACAAAGACACTATTACCCTGGGCACATATTCATAACACCACACTTGCTTTAATAGTTGTGAGTCATTTTTTTGTTATAGGGCAACAAAAGATCATTTTAGTTGGCAACTAGGTTAGTAGGTAAATTGATTTGATTTATTTCGTTTTATGATAATTAGGCAGACATTATTATATCAATTGATCTTCCTATGTTGCGTGGCTAATTATGCCATCCTGGTAGTTGACCATTTAAAGTAAAGCAGTATTAATGTGTTTATTTCTAAGTATAAGAGATTTTATATTTATATGTTCATTTGTTTGTATGACTTTTGTAAAAATTGTACGCAATTCAGCTATTTAGCTGCCATGCATGTACTTTTTATTCAATAAACCACTTTCAATTCAATTTATTTCAAATGCTCACCCGGATAATCATCATGATAGTGACTAATACCAATTTTGTGTTGCTTTAATACCTAGCCATATCAAATTGGCTTGGATTGGAACTAAGCTAGTGTAGTTTTTTTAAATGAAAATGAGCCCTGGTCATTTAGGCACATTACAAATCTGCACAAAGATATTGCGCACCTTCTGAAGTCCCTAGGGAGGATACCAGCTGTGAGTAACCATGTATGTGTAAAAGGCTAATTTTCACCATATTAGAGGCCTATTGCATAAGGAGTTGTGATCATATGCAACTTTAAAAAATCAAATGCAACTTTATGCATTTAAAATCAAATCCATTGTACAGTATATTAGTTGATAATTTAGCAACTGGTTTTGACTACTCTTTTTTTAAAAATGGATAATTAAATTTGTTTCATTCATTCATTTATTCAATTATTGTTTATTTGCATTCACAGCTAGATGGCCTTTTCAGTGACCCCCTGGGGGTGTTTTACAAAGATTCTAAGTTGAACTCTAAGTTGGACCTAGCAAGTATGGAAAGCCATTTGTAGCCTTGGAATAAAACATATTCAAAAGCAATCAAAATACAATGTATTTGAGACTTCCTACAAAAAATATATATCAATTATTTCAAGGCTACTTGATAATAACAAATATTACTGATTTTTGTCAAAATGTATGCCTTTTAAAAGGAACTATTTCCACAATTTTACAAAGAAACTAACAGCTTTCCATAATAGTTAGGTCCAACTTAGAGTTAAGTTCAACTAAGAATTTTTGTGAAACACCCCTCTGATCATCCAAGGGGTCCAAAATCATTATGTCGCAGTTTGACCACAAGGCTATCCATCTACATGTAGTTGCAATTGATTGCAACTCAAAAGGTGTATGTGTTGGTTCCAATGAGCAGCAGTGTCAATTAAAATATCTTGCTGAATGACATCATTCAAGGGAAAGGGCACACTGATAGGTTGCAAACTTAGGACCCAAAAATCGAAATGATCGAAATATTCAGGTGCCAGTCATCTGGCACGACATCTCCACATGGCATGTTTAACAAACAAAAATAATAATTGAAGATGAACTTATGGATGACCCAGTTGCAGTACTACTACGTGTGAAATTGTGTTCAGCTCAAAACAAAAGAATCAATGACATCGCAGTGTGGAAGTGTGACAGCCGATAACATGGAAAATGTGTGAATGAACGCTGCTCATTAAGACAATATTCCCACGATACGTACATTACACACTTAGAAATGTAATGTAAAGGCGGGATCGAATAAACGGGGAGTAAATAATTATGAGTACACTGACTTTGAGAGCTCCATTGGTAAGAGCCAACGTCCAGTGAGCAAGAAGTCACAGGATCAAATCCCTCCAAACTTATTTTCTTTGCTCAGATTGTAACGTATGTATATATTTGTGGTTCTGTAGGACTATTATGTGCCAAACAGGCAATTGGCTGGAATACCCACCCCCAAGTGAAGTTGAGAAAGTGCGCTTCATATGCAGGGAGTGTTGGCAGTGTAAATCCATTGACTGAGGTAATAAGGGCATTGAGAAATTCATGTGAATAGCGGTATATCAACAATTTGTATTATCATTATTCTTTAAAAATGTCCCTTTAAATAATTTTAGTTTATGGTGGTAGGGACCAGCGATCTATTAAAGGATCATATCACATCATTTATGCTCATGATTTCCATCATTGTCAAATGTCTAATTTTGTACTATTAACATTTTTTGCATATATGACACAACATTTCAACAGTAACTTTAATGCTGAGCTGTAAGACGTTCTAATTAATGCTGAATTAAATTTAAAACAGAAAAACAAATTATGTATGAGCTCCATAATGTATTTAACATTGATTGATAAGTGCATATATTCCTGTATTCATCATATTCAAAAGCTTATCAATATCTGTATCACATTTATGTAGCTCTGGATACCAAGGTTGGGAATTGGTTGATTTATATGATCTACATGAAAAATAATTGAATTACATATAATTATTACTATCAACAGTCTACTAATATAATACTACTGATACTCCAGTGTGCGTGATTGAAATCACATTAAAATAATTGAGAACTGATTAACTCTTTTTAGTTGAATGATTCAGAAGCTGCCAAAAATTTATAAAAATTGTGAATTACATTTAAATATCACAATTTTCATAAACACCTCAAAATACAAAAAATACATTTTTAAGGCTACTAGCACATGTATAAAGAATTTGAAGGCACAGCTAAGGTCAATCATAGAATAGTATCTATCCTAACAAAGAAGGCACATACATGTATATAACAAAGATACCACACATAATATACAATGTTATGCTTTCTCACGTATGACATATTAAAGATGAGTTGAAACATATTTAAATCATATATTGATTCATAGATACCATTAATCTTCACTTATGCAAGGGAATAAAGTTAATTTGAAGGTAGAAAACATAAATAACACTATTTTGGGAACCATGGCCCATATTTTCATACAACCACAATAGCTTAGTTCCATGCTAAGTCAATGTTAAATAGATGATAGGCGAGAGGGCTAATCAAGCTACACAAAGTTTTCTTATACCCATTTCATAGTCAGTGGTTCTATCGGTGTCACACCGATGAAAATACCGATAGAATTTGCCTTATGTAAACAAAGGTGAAACCGACGCTTGACCGCGTGCGCCATTCATACTGCCGGAGAAATTCACTCGCTGGGGCGAGCCTCGGCCAGAAGTGACAAATTATTGCGCAATCGCTTGCTAGCATTAGCTGGGCGCTACGGTGGCCAGAACAAAATAAAGAGAATTTCTCCTGCTCTGGAGCAGGAGAATTTCATCGCCTATTTCTCTTCTTTCTATCTGATATTTCTCCTCTGTACCATTCATAGTGGCTGTATTAGTCATAATCTATGGTTATCTGTGATTTAAGTTATTATGGCATTTATTTATAAGGTAGCCCTAGGTAGTTGACAAATGAAAGATTATCTTGTTGCATACTTAATAATAGCCCTACCATCTACTATAGACTCAGAATTGAACTAAGATTTCATATGAATATGGGCCCAAGGTAAACATGAAGTCATTTCTGATTCATTCCTACGAAAGTGCCTCTATGTAAGATTGTATTTTATTATTCATAAGAATCAAACATACATTTTGATAGTACTTTTTTATTACATACTCACGTTCAGAGATATACATGATTATTTATACAGACAAACAAAATATCAAAATATGGTATAATGCAACTGGAAAAATATTACAATTACACTTATAATACACAATATTAGCAGCAATACAATGCATTAAAAAATCTTTCATGATATGAACAACCAGCTGCCTTATACAGAAATGTTCCTTAAAAACAACACTAGACTATTTCCATATACATGTACCTCTATGTAACAACCGATGTCTGAACTCAAAATAAATAGATATGGGATATTTCTGTGAGTTCAGCATTCAATTTTGCATTCTATTCAACACATTTGATTGCCAATGGAGTAAACACAAACAAAACGAGCATTTATAGTCAATTTAAATGTAGAATGCAGAGTATATTGCAACTCTCTGGAAATACATACACATAATAGCACACTTTTCAGCCAACTACACATAACTACAACACTGAATAACTTGCACAGCTACAGTTAATACAGAACAACTTCTGAAAACTTGATCAGAAGCTCAACTAGACACAGAATTTTTGTTTTTGCAACAGCTCCCTATTTTGGTTAGACAACAGGTGAGCCATGTTGATAACATGTTTTATTCAATCCATTGGAGACGATTAGGCTTAAAGGGATCTAGTAACTTTGTTGACATGTTCAAAAACTGATGTTGGGTTAATAAACTGTGTATTTCTTTCTGTAATAATGTGATATGTCCACTGAGTAATGTGTGAGAATTCAATGGTAAATGAGTGTCATATGAACGAGTATGCCGAGTAGTGAGAGAAAATGCAAAGTAATATTTCCAAACTCAATGCACTGACTTTGTATACAGTTTAATTTCTCCACTTGAGAATTTAACTATATATAACAAAAGAGAAATTTGAAAAGCCGAAACCTGTTCCATGCTTCTATTGGAAATATGAATACAATGGTGTTTGTGAGAACAGCTAGAGTTTGATTAAAGTAAATTTTGTGGATTTTTACAATGTTACTAGATCCCTTTAAATGACAAGGACAACCAAATCTTAGACACTTAAGAATTAACAAAGTAATTATCATTTGTCTGAAGTAGACAGAATGACCAAAATTAAAGGGATCTAGTACATGTAACTTTGTTGACATGTGCAAAAAGTGATGAATGGTTGAGAAAATAATGTGTGAAAAATTAATGTTAAATGGATGTTATATGACAGATTAATGAGCGAAAATGCAAAGTGACATTCGCTAACTCATTTGACTGACTTTGCACACAGTTATAACTTTCCAGTGGATAATTATAAATTCGACCACTTCAATCGTAAATATCTTTTCAACGAAAAGAACATTTTTTTTTTAGTGACATTGGTTTCCTTTAAAAATGGCCCAGACTGTTTTTACATCTTTCTGTTTTGCAGAAGTCTGAAAAAAAGGTTGGCTAATGCTGATAAAAAGCTTGAATGCAGATCGTATTTTACATAAAAACAAGTAAAAAATATAGCTATTTTGACGGAGCAACCATCATAATTTTGGCACAAAACCATAATTGGTGAAACAACAAAAACATGTATTAAAAAAGAATTCTTATCTGGACTACTGGCTACTGTACATCTACTAAAACACTACGCAATCATGACAAAACATATCGTACATTATCATAATTTTATACATGATAAAACATTGCAATAATCTGCGATACATTATACTACATAGCCACATTTCTCTTTGAAAAATGAAACTGTGGCCTTTCTTTGGTTTCAGTGCGAAGCTCTTTCACATGTCTAGCAAATATTTTTAACGCCACTCCCTCGGCAAATACAGAAATGCAGACGACAGTGCAGTGTCATGTCTTTAGAACCTTGATTAATCGAGTGTGAGCGCAACATCGTGCAACTTTAAAGCATACTGTTATGTACAATGGCGTAGCGTGGTCAGACTGATTGGGGGGGGGGGGGGGGGCACACTTTATGTATTTTTAAAAATTTTGCACAGAATTTCCCCCCATGTTTTCCTTTGTTTTTAGGACAAATTATTGGGTGGGCACGTGCATCCCTGCAGAGCATGCGTGTAGCATGACGCTTCCCCCAAAACTCTTTGAAAAGCGCCCACAGAAAAAATATGATGGAATATGATGGAACCCTTTAAAAAACGGTTGAATTTGAAAACATGATGTACATGGAATTCTTGAACCCTAAATTCTTCTAAGAGTAATTAAAGCACCCAATATAGGGGTTTGAGGTTCGCATGATTCAAACATTGAATTGTATACATTTTCATCTCGAAAAATTAGGCCATAATTATACTAGTATATAAATATAAATATATGGAGTATTAATGTTACAAATTTAAATCCAAAATATATCTCACATGTTATGAAGTTATTTATATGATTAAAATATGAATTATTACATTACAAATCTTCCTTGCATGCCATCTATTGCTCTTTGGACATACATGAATAATTAAGTACATACATGTACATATTATAGAGTTGATTTTTTTTTTACAATTAATGAAAAACAGGAAATTTCATTTAAAAATAGACTTGTGTTATTTAAAGTAGATTTGCCATCTCTCTTTGTAAGGCCATACATGTATATTTACATATGAAGCATGTGATTGTATAATGAAAGTATCAATGCCATGCAGACATGTGTCTGAAACTAGTTTGAAAGTCCCCAACAGACTGTTTAACCCTCAGAGTTTTATTACTGACAAGGTTTAACTAATTAACACTACGGGAACCTGGTGGGCTCTGTATTAATTCTATGGAGATTGCAACATCTAGTAGGGGACAGTTAAACCCACTGCCTATAGGAACCTGGCTGGCTCTGTTCAACGGAGATTAAAAACTCTAGTAGGGAACAGTTAAACCCATTGCCTATAGGAACCTGGCTGGCTCTGTTCAACGGAGATTAAAAACTCTAGTAGGGAACAGTTTAAACAATCGCCTACGAGGAACCTGGTGGGCTGTGTATGAACACTATGAAACTTTCAAAATCTAGTAGGGAACAGGTTAAGAGCTTTAAAAAGTTTGATAGCACCACATGTCACAGAGCTTCATATACATGTAGGTACTTAGACAAAAAAAAGAGAAGAAAAATACAAACTTAGACAAACAAAATAATGCATAAATAAGAACATAACATTATTTTTAGACAAAGACTTGCAGACAGACACAAAATCAACCTCAACTCCAAGAATCATACTGGGAAAGTTCCACAATAGTATCATCAGTTCATGAAGGTCAGTGTAAAAAATGGCCGTGGATAAAGCGAAATATCACCACAGTATGTGAGTGTTTGTCCTGCTCATAGTCCTCCAGGGCCGAGTTGCACATATTTATCACTGAGGGTAGTTGTTTTTGCTATAATTATTATCATAGCCACTTTGATCTGGCGTTTGGTCAGTTAGTGCTACCTTCCCTCGTAATCCTCGTCTTCATGACTATCTGGCTTCTTTCCTCCTGGCCTATTCTGCGACATTTCTTGTAAAAGTCTCGCCAGCTGCACGTTGCTACCATAAGTGCTCGCTCTCGAGCCTATACACATCTGGTATTGCTTAGCGTCCAAGCGCGGGTCACATATAACGGGGTGATATATGTGCACGAGACCCGCATCCGGGCCGCGGAATATTGTCAGATTACTTTGCACAAATTTTTCGTAAAGGTCTACATCCTCCATCCCCCACCCTACGATCCCACTGTTCATGCCCCCAGCTGTGTTGAGGTCACTGTTGTAGAGGCAAACGAGACCGAAACCAAAGTGGCGGAAGTATCCCGCGTCGTTGTTGATCACCAGTTGGCTGCCCTGGCGCGCCTCTGACCCGAACACCATCTCCGGGCTGTACTGGCTGAACACGACGGGGAAGTAAACCGCCTTGCCCCGATTGGTATTCATACGGCAGCGGTTGAGGAATCCTTGTGACAGGTACATGTCTACATCCACAAAGAACATGAGGGCATTAGGTCCGCACTGTGAAGCACCTAGATCAAGAGCAAGGCCTCTGCTGAACTCACCCTGAGCATGAATCACCTTGAGGTCCTTGTTTGGATACAGCTTTTGGTATTCAGAGGCGGTCTTGGCAATGTCTGTTGATGAATCGTCTGTTGACTTCTTGAAGAGGATAACCAGAAGTTTCACATTTTCCGTTGTTTTCAAGATGACACGCTCATAGTTTCGCATAAAGCGCTGGAATGTTTCTAGCCTTCCAGACAGGGGCATGACAAAGTTTATTGTCTCTGTGATCCTCCGAGGACTCTGCCCACGCTGCGATGATACGTCCGAGTTTGTCTTATGACCAAAGAGACTAAGAGAATTCTGGAGGCCACCAGTAGCAGGTACATTACTAGACTCTCCATCATCTTCCTCCATAAACTCAATCTTGTCAAAGGACTGATGCAGGTATGCATGTCTCCGGACCGACAGAGTCCGGCTGGTACCTCTGTGCTTCTTGTAAATCAACAACAAATCCAGGATGTAGTCCGCTCCCTGGTTGGGCGTTACGCGCGAGTAGCCATAGAGGATCTCCTTGTACTCAATCGTCCGCCCGACCTTCTGCGAGTTGGAGTTGATCAGTGTCATCACCTGCATGACAATATCCTTGAGGGCTGTCTTTATGGACTGGGTGAGCCCCTGGCGGGGGCTGTCATGATTGCTGTGGTAAACATAGCGTGAGAAGAAGTTCCAGGGGATGACCTCCTTATGGCTGTCCGGGATGTACTTGTTGAGGCCTATGGGCGAGCCAAAGCGATGCGCGTCGGTGTCAAGTGTTGTGACAGTCTCCTCCTCATCTTCGTGCAGCAGCTCCTTGAGCTCCTGGATCTCCCGGTACTGCTGCGTGATCTTCATGTGCAGGTTGTTGATCTTGACTGACTGCAGGTAGTTGTGGAGGCGGTAGAGGTACGGCGTGCGCTTCACCGGGTGCATCGTGATTGCGTTGTGGACCTCCAGACGTTGCAGGTCTCCTGTGAAAGCTGTGTCTCCCACGCTGTAGTTATTGTAGAACAGTGTCTGCATCTGTGCAGGGGAGGACAAGAAAACAAATACACATTTATTGCAAACATCAATGTATTATTATTGATATCTTTTCACTGGACAAATGTAACCTTTCAGAACAAAGATTAAATAAAGATAAAATAGATAGGGTTGATAAAGGGTAAATTCTCTATCTGGCAGGAACAGAATTAAATACTTGTTTAAACTCGTGACAAAAATGGTTCCTGTGGAAGGGGAAAAACAACTGGAGGAAACAAGCAAACTTTAAACACATGCACATGAAAAGTATTTTGTGGATAAAAGATTTTCATATCATGACAACTCTGATCTCAAACGTTATGGAGAGAATAAATATCAAGCTGATAAGAATAAGGGCAATAATATTTTAAACTAAAGTTTGTAGGCTAACACGTAGATAAATAGTATGATTTGCCTAACTATTTTATTTTTCTTATCTGAGAATTATATGTCAACGCTGATCTAAGAAAGAGACGTGAAGTGCTTTAATATGACACATGATGGATAATTGCTTAGGAAACAGAATCTGACTCATTTTCCAACCAGCAGTGAACATTGCCAAAGACAGGAAAACAGACAAACTTCCATTTTTTGGAATCACTATACATTTCTAGTTAGCAAAGTATCTCATACCCCTATTACAAGGAAAATCTTCCATAAATTTCAGTCATTTCTTAACCTTGATTAAAAAACCTCAATTTTTTTAATCACTATAGCATTTCTAGGTTAGAAATAAATATTTCATACCCTTATTAAAAGAAAATCTTCCATAGATTTCAGTCATTTCTTAACCTTGATTAACTTATCTTTGATGTTATCTGCAGACGTGTACAAATGTATCATGATTATATTCTTGGTTCGTTAACTCGCATTATGCCTAACACTTATCCAGAGAAATTCACATGTACATGTGTATACATGTAACAAGTCATTCTTATACACACCAGACACTGAATGACTTTAACACTCAAGCGTAAACTACTCCTATCTCCATTAAACGAATGAACTTGCCACAACTTCAGAAATAAATGTTTAACATCTGGAGTTTGGGGGGCAGCCATGTTAACTTATTCAGCTGCGGAGAGAATTATCACTATCAAACTGGAATGTGAGAAACTCTGCAGTCTAGAAACCTAGTATACATTAATGTAGTCCCATTAGCTGATACACCTTTCTCATCTACAGTAGTTTCTGAATTTAAACCGTGTGTGAAGTGTCTTAATTAGAGGTGGTTCGTATTCTTAACTCAGACATACAGTGCCATCTTGTGAATGCCTTGCACACAGTGCTAGTAGTGTGTACAAACTAGCATAGTTATGAATGTTTGGACCACCATCTGCATAATACATCCCCACGCATGGCAATCTGTTAGCTAGTCTTTGCACATGGCATCCAAATTTCTGGTATGAAATGGTCTAACAGATGGTCTGAAAGGGGCTACTCTGAGCATTACATCAGTGTGCAGTGAGAACAAGTCGCCCCAAGTTCATCGGGGATGCACATTTTCGGTCCCCAATTGGATAATTGGAAACTGCAACTTTCTCACATTTGGTCAAATTGGTGCTCAAAGGATGAGTAATTGGAGACCGCTTTCCATGCAATCAGAAAATTAGCGTGTTGATGATATATGGCTGTATTGAACTAGACCTGAAATTGCGATGATGGGCAGTTTTCCCAGCATCAGTTTAATGGACGTCAACTCTAAACAAGTTGAGCAAATGTGTACTATCTTTATGTGGTTTGCAACAAACTGGATTTAACATTTGCAACGAAAGTAGTATTCCAAGCATTAACTAAACTCTGAACAAGTTTGATGATATGTAGTTGCAATAAACCCAACTTGACTTTGACAACAGAGGCAGTATTCCCAACATTATCATTAATGGACTGAACAACTTCATAATTCATATGTAGTTGCAATGACCTCGACTTGACTCTGGCGACAAAGGCAGTAACAACAGTATTCCCATCAACATTATAATAATGGACTAATTCTGAACAAGTTAATCATGAACACAAAAGAATTCAAATCTCTGAATAAGTTGATGATATGAGGTTGCAATAGACATCAGTACATGTACGTGGTTGCAATGTACTAAACTTGACAAAGCATGCACAAATGAGAGCAAAAGTGGCTACAATCTTAGTCGTTCTCAGTTCTGGCAAAGAAGGGAAACAACTGACACATGTGTTCAACTTCATAGCTTAGAATTAGAAATGACATCATCGCGTAACAGGCAACTACATGTATGTATTGTTGACAAACTTGAATTACACCTTGAAAAGTTTATAATATAGTGTTGCATCGTTTCTGAAGAGAACCAGATAACATAGTTACATTTAGGTGGGGTTGCCTATGAAAGTGAGCAACAGATCAGATAACAGATCTGTAAGTATGTAAGAAAGAGGGCAAGGCTTTGGAAAAAAGGGAAATTAAAACAAAATGGAAATCACTCAGGAAAGTTAGAAACTGACCCCCGGAAAGTCCCCTTGACTGATTGCTTGTCCGTCATGCAAGGAGCTGTACCAAATCCATGGCATTTGCAAACCATAGTATTTGTAAGGATGTAACCATGGTAACCATGTGTAATTTACATGGACAAATAATAATACAAATATACATATTAGATCAGGATCTTCTTATCCTTATGGGAGCTGTGTCCAAGAAATAACTAGCACGGGTCAATGGAGAATGTGTATAATTCATTTGTAAAGAAATTCAAATCATCTAAAGGGTTTTAAACTTTTAAATTTCAGTTTATGCACATATTTCTGAGACTGATCTTATCCAAAAAGGATAGAATCCAAAAAGGATAGAATCTAGTGAACAGATGATTCATGTACGATACAGTCAAAACTGTTGTAGCACCCAACTGTCTATAGCGGGCCAACCGAGCCTAAAGTGGCTATCAAAAGTGATCCCCTACAGAGAAAACAATGGACTATGGAACTTTTTTGTTTATTCTGATGAGTTTATTTATGAAGAAGGAAGTTTACTAATGGATTTCAAAAGGGGAACATCAAGTATCAATTATTATGTATGCATAAAGAAGAATGTATTATTACAATTAGACTTTGATCAGCCAACAAAATGTTATCTATTATCAGCGACTTCTTATAAAAAAAAAAGGCTTGACTAAATAATTAATAAATATATATTTTCATTGATTGTCCTAACCTAATCTAATTTGCACAAATGCACAATAATTTCATTTCTAAAGTGCCTTCTAAAACCACAACAAAACCTCGCCTCCATAAATCATGGACACCTTTGAAAACCGGGGGGGGCTACGTGTCAAAGCAGTTCCCACAGCTTCCACCCGTCCATCCGCTAGTTTCATTTCATGGAATAGAAAATTTATCCGAGGGAAATCCGGGATAGATCAATCGTTGCCACAGCTTTGAAATGGAGGATTCATTCACGGGCACCTGCCCTCATTACGACACATGAACCCACTCGACGCCACATACTGAAAGACACCATTGATTTCATCCCACCATTATACTGCCATGTGTTTGAGAGTGTTAATGTTTATGAATACGTTCCGTCGTTGTCTAGGTAACAGGTTGGGTTTTATCTGCAGGATTTCCATCCACTCAGTATACTCATCATGTATAGTACAACGTAAGAGATTTTAATTATTTTGTGGTTTGACAGATTTGCAAGTTCTAGATGAATGCACGAATATGAAATGGTTATTGCACATTATATTAAAATGTTACCCTGACAACAGCAAAAGATTCATCTTTATAGGTTTTTCATCCAATCGATTTTTGCAAGCAAAATGTTAACATTTCATTGACTTTTACAGACGCAGCCCAATCAAGGTTGAGTAAGCTTCTAAAAAAACAGTGAAAATTGTGAATCTGCATATTCGTTTTTTCTTTATAAAGTAATCATCAAGGTATTTAAATGGTGCTGAAATAGTTCTCAACAAAACTAAAAATAACAAAATCAAGTGTAATTTGATTGATGAGTTATGAGAAAATATACAAGATAAAGCACTACTTGGAAAGATTTTAATCACTGGTTGGAGGCAAAAGATGAACATCATTCATAGCACAGGGTAGCTAGGATCTCAAGGATTTGCACAAGAACTTGCTGAGCTATGATAATTACCGTAAACCGGGGTGACTTTGGCACCCGGGGTGACTTTTGCCACTTTTTTAGAAGGATGTATTTTCATCAGGTCTCACTCTTCAGAACTAATTTTTTATTCTAAACATTATCCTATAGGACTACATTAGAAACAATAAGAAATTTGTTCCGAAAAGTGATCCTTGATGAAAATACATTCATCTCAAAAAGTGGCCAAAGTCACCCCGGGTGCCAAAGTCACCCCGGTTTACGGTACCTTGAGTACATTGCTCCTACTACAAATTCAAAACATAAAACGTTTTTCCAAATATGATTTGTGAGTAAGTTGCTCTCACTACTGCAAATCATGATTATGAAATATTTTTTCCCAATACGATTTTGGCACAATCTACATACATGTGCATGTAGAATGTAATCACACCTGAAGCATTCAAGGAAAATGTTGCTGAAATAGCAACAAATCAAGTGCCATGTAATTAATGAGTTCCTGAAGATAAAGCAGCGCTCGCCAATTGCCAAGATGTTTTCAACACCATTGCAGAAAAAATTCAATTTGTTCAGGGTCTTCTTTTTAGGTTTGCCTGGACTCAACTTAAGTAGAATTATATCAGAATTTATATGACCAGGGGCTCTTTTATGATTTACTGTGTACTTTTTGGTAGGCCTATTTGGGGGGGGGGGGGGGGGTGGGGGGGATGGCTGAATTGCCCCTTACCCCAATGTATTTTTCCTTGGTGGGGGGGAGATACTTTAAAAACAGATATTTTGACGCCAAAGGAATAAATGGATGATACAAAAGATGTTCAAATATCTCCCCTGCCACACCAATTGAAGTGATAGAGTGATATAATTTACACATTCTCTACATTCAAAGCAAGATAAAGTGCTGAATGCCAACAAAGATATCTTGGTTCATGGTCGGGGGCAAAACAAACAAAACACTTCGGAAAAAATGAAGAAACTCTTATCAAGATACATTATCATAGTTTGTGACACAAATGTGTTCAAATATTTGCCCCATCCTTTATCCAGGGAGGTGGGAAGACCTTCCCACCTCTCTGCTTTATCTTAGTACTCAAGGAGCTACCTCAAAAATAAACAGAGAAATAGAAATCTATGGCTCTCTGTTAAGGTACAGTAGGTTAATCTTCCGCAAAAAACAACCAGACAGAAACTTGTCACTCGGTATCTGAAAAGGGGGCCGAGTCAAAGATCCTGCGCTGAACTGATGCTTATCACATGATTTCCATTTGATATCAAACAGTGGACCGAAAGGAATTGGCCGATGACTGATTACAGAGAAACTGCCGATTGTGATAGGAGACTGCCAGGAAAGGAAAACAGGACTGGGAAAAGATGATAGATAAGAAGGAGGAAGAAGAAAAGAAACGGAAAAGAGAAAATGATTTGGAATAGATGATAGATAGGAAGAAAGAAAGAAACAGCAAACAGAAAATATGCTTAGTTGACAACTGGGAATAAAACAAAGATACAGAGATAGAAAGGAAAGCAAACAGAATCTTTGACAAAGTGACAATGACACGCCATGAACCTCGCCAGCATGAATGTCAAAATCTGGACCACATGGAACAGGGCCATGAGTGACAGATTGTAGACAAAACCAGCCCACAGTACTTATCTGTCTGTGGGAGTGAAGAATTGCCCATTTATGATCAAAATGATGATGATGATGATGATGATGATGATGATGATGATGATGATGATGATGATGATGATGATGATGACGATGACGATGATGATAATGATGATAATGATGATAATGATGATAATGATGATGTCGGTGCTGACGAACAGTATACAACAAAACAACGACTATGACAATTATGACTACGAAGGTGATGAACGTTTTTTTTTTTGTGTGTGATATAAAAGAAAAAACAGCAAACATAACATTTGGAACCGGATATAGCAAAACCCTGCACTTGTCTGCAAAAATCAAAATGTAGGTTTTCAATCCATTAAAAAGTCCTCACCACAAGCTTGCATTTGATGCTTTGTTCTAAAAAAAATTGGTTCATATATTTGGCAAAAATATGATCGTTTCAATTATATTTACATACATGTAAGTCTTTTACTTACATTGTGTGAACTTAAAAAGTCAATTTCTCCAAAACATGAATTAACGACAAGTGCAGGGTTTTGCTATATTATCCGGTCACATAATTTGGCAAGTTGGCAACAGCAAGCCATGAACCATGCCAGCATGAATGTCTGAATGTGCACCACATGGAATTGGGCCATGAAAGAGGGACAGCCCCAACCCACAGTGTAGAGGAAAATAATTACATCGCATGAACATTTAACAAATATATGATGATGGTAGATGGTAGAGTTCACTGATGATAATCACTGGTCTCAATCATGGAAGTGATGATCTAGTGATGATGATGATGATTAAAGAAAGGAAGTAGGAGAGAAGGAGCGAGGGGAAGAAGATAAATCACATAGAGAAAGAGACTTGGACAAACACAAAGTGTGAAGTCACAGCTATTCAGTGCTATGGGAAATACAGTTCTAAACAATTTCAGGCAAATCACACATTTCTGACCTATAGCGGTTGCTGAGAAGGCGGACTTCCAGTTCCAATCTAATGCCAAACGACTAAATCAAAGGACATATATAAGAACAACTATTATGTGCTAACAAAAGAATGTGACATCATCACCACTTTGGTACTCTAAAAAGGGGACAGAGGGGGAAATTTGGGGGAACTGAATCATGCTAAGTACTGCCTACCAGAAGTACAACTGTAGAAAGGTCAGCAATGATCAGAGACATGTTTGATACACTTTGATACAGTTCTTTGTAAAGATCAACCCACTAAATTCTACATCAACGCAGCCTCAAAATCAAGTGCTTTACCATTCGACCAAACTCTGTCCAATCTTGGTGTGCTAAGTCTGAGGGCTGAGGCCGATAATGCCCCATGAAACTAGGGTCCAAGACAGACAGACTGGATCCTCCCAGTTTCAAGCTGTGTTTTTTAAGCATTAGTAATTTAACCAGGGCATGTACAAGCACGTACTAGTTGCCAGTATGTACAGAAAAGATACATGCTCCATATCCAGCATTACTGGTGTAGAGGAAAAAAGACAATTGCCTTTATCATACCTGACTCCCAATATTTGAACATTTTCAGAAGTTGGAGGAAGACTTTTCACATAAAAACTCTAAAACTCCTCAGTCTCTTCCAATCAAGTTACACTGGTACTTATTTCTTCACTACTTCTTTAAAAAAAATTATACTTTTAAAAGATTATGTATACAATCAAACAATTCACGAAATGGGTGGACGGTCAATAATCAACAGCATCACACCACTCGCCTTCCACCGGTTGATGCATGGGTAGAAGGGTCCATGGTTGACACTTGAGAGAGTTTGACCGTGCACCATTGACCATTCAAAATTTGGCCCACTACAAATACATGTACATGTATATCGCTTGAGAGAAAAGTCAACTAGGATCTGTGTGAAAAGGGGAGATGAGGAAAACAGACTAGACATGTAGAGAGTCACAGACAAGATGAAGACGGACCGACATGTTCATGTACATTGCAGTTGACACTGATACGGCCTGACCCACATATACGCTGAAGTCGCACAGTTGGACGTACAGTCTGCCCTACCACGCACACACGCACAGACCGTATTAGACTTTAGAGTACCTGGCCCCACAGAGTAATCATTTCTTGCTGGCGTATAAATTTCTCCCTACTCAAATGGCAATAAAACAAATTTTCAGTTTCATCATGAATGCACGACCTAGGAGGCTCCTTAGTACAACAGCTGAGCTAACAACGACAAACATATATGTTTATGTTATGTGTTATCAAACATGAAGATGCATGGTGATAAAAGACTTGGAGGGTTAAATTAATTGACCCCTTGAAGATTGAAATTTGAACCTGATTTACATGACCATATATGTATGCACGTTTTCCGGCTCGATCAATGAAATCTAAATGAATTAACCCATCAAAATTAAAATTTGAACCAATTTACATGACCATTATTATATGTACGTATGCATGTTTTTCCCATTTGATCTATCGAAAAACTATGTAACCTAAAAAAAAAAAAATGTAAGTTACACTTACACTAACCAATATCAAACATTAATTTTGGGTAGAAATTGACAAGGGAGCCAGATTTGCTGGAGTTTATTTTTTTGTTTGCAAGCAAATATCAAAACGTTCAACCCCTGCGCCAAGTCTGCACTGTCAATGAAAATAAACGGTAAGCCCATCATATTTTGTGAGGTATACGTTTGGGGGCATGGGATCACGCTGGCTCGTGCTGTGTGCAGTTCTAAGTTTGAGGGACTGGTAAATGAACTTTTGTGGAGGGGATTTAGGATCAAGATTTGTGGAGATGAAACGCTACATGTATGTAATATTTTTTTTGTTTTTTTTTTGGTGGTTACTAGAAGGAAATCCCTTATACAAATGCATTTGTAGTGTAAGGATTGGTACAGAACATTCTGTTAATGTTACATGTGTTTAATGTAGGAAATAAAATGTAAGGAAAAAAATAAATATAAAAGAATCTCAAACTATTTCATGTTATATCATGGGAGAATATGGTGAAATCAAAAGTTGCAAACATTCAGGGCTGTTTCATCCCAAGGAAATGGGGAAACAACAATCAAGCTTGGCTTCACATGCATATGACCCCAAATTTGATAGACTGTATGTATATACAAACTTATCTTTGCCATAAAATATGAACTTGATGGGTGGTATTGCCATGGTAACCAATCATCAATCACATCATGGGAGAATTTCCCAGCTGTACCAAGAACTTTAGACAATATTGATGGTGACAAAAAAGAGATAAAGTTTGTAACAAATTCAGTTTTCCTCTAGGAACCAATCAATTTCATCATGGGAGAACCTGTCAAAAGTTCCAGCATTCAGAACTGAACTGTTTTTAAAAGAACATTGTCAAATATTTATGGTAAAAAAGGTGGATAATTATGCAAAATTCAGCTTTGTATGCATGACCAAAGACTTGACATATTGTACACAAACATATCCTTGACATAGAATGTGAACCTGATGACTTGTGGTTCCATGCCATGGGCCAAATGATCAATCACATCATGGGAGAACATAATCCCATCAACAGTTTACAACATTGCTTGACCTGTTCAAGAATGTTGGAACATTGTCAACTATGGATAGCAAAATGGATGTATAACGCATTATAATACTGATTTATATGTGTGACCCAAGAATTGACAGATTGTACACAAACATATATCCTTGGCATAGAATATGAACCTGATTGGTTGTTGTAACATGGGCACAATCAATCACATGGGAGAATATAATCCCATCAAAAGTTACACAATTTCTTGACTATTTCAAGAATGTTGGAACAATGAGGACTATATCGTCGCGCATTTCACGAAGTGACAAAAACTTCATGTGTCCGCGTAAGCACGAAACCACATTTTGAATAAATCGCAATTAAAGATTTCAGAATTTTCAAACAGCGAATTCGGGATGAATAACTTATTGTACTATTAAGAATTGTACATGAAAAGAAAGAAGAGAATCCACTCGTTCATGTCGTGTCTAATAATAATCTGACAGATAAAAGATGAAAACACAGAGAGGCTACAAAAATGTGTGTCACTTCGTGAAAACATCAAACGCGCGATCTGGCATGCGTGTGTCACTTCGTGAAATTCCCAGTTAGACTTTTTTGGTTTGTGCCGTTGGATATAAACTCAATTTTTTCAATAATTGAGCAGAATTTAATTCTTCAAATTGGCTGAATATACGCGATTTGTACGCGATTTTCGGGGTATGTGTCACTTCATGAAATACATGGCGATATATAGCAAAATATGGACACAGTGTGCAAAAAAATTAAATTCCAGTTTTGCTTTACATGTTCATGACCCAAGACTTGACACTGATCATTGCCATAATTGTAGCTGATGGATGGTGTCACCATGGGAACCAATCAATTGTACAATGGGACAATATGATCCCATTAAATTTTCATACATTTCTTGACTCGTTGGAAAATTGATGACTTTTGATTGCGAGATAGGGATAAACTGTGCACAACAAATCCAGTTTTGTTTTACATAATTATACATGTACATGACCCAAGACTTAGGCCATGAAAAATAAATGGTTGGATTGGCGTAACCCGCCCGCCCCTAAAAATACCGGCGCTAATGCACGCCTACCCTAGAGGTTTTTTCTGAATTTTATTTTAAAAAAATAATAAATAAATAAATAAATAAAAAATTGCAATAGAATTTGCAATTGCGATGTGTTATGTGTGTGTTTTTGTGTATTTGTGCGAAGAAAAAAAAAAAAAAAAAAAAAAGGAAAAAAAAAAGAAAAGAAAAAAAGAAAAAAAAAATCCCTACCGACCTACCCTAATTTTTGGTTGCCCTTTACTCCAATCAAACAATTTTTTTTCTTTGGCCTTAACAGGGTGTACATACTAAATGATCCTACTCATAAAATATGAACCCGATGGTCCTGTTGTCATGGAAACCAAATCAACCAATCCATCACATCATATCATACAATATGGGTGGGAAAGTTTCAGACCAAGTTACATCTCAATCCTATGATGACTTTGTTAAAATCTGATAAGCATCCATGGGAAACATTTTCAAAATATCAGTAAATATTATTTACACGCAGTACTGTCTCAATTACAACAAACGCAATGGGTGGAATACGCAAAGGAGGTTTGTAGGAGGTTTTGTACAAACCATGGTTTGACCAAGGTTTACATCTATGGAATGCCATTTGTAAACTGATGGAGAAAGAATGTAAACTCCTTGTTAACTCCTTGTTAACAATGTTGATTTACAATTTACTTGTATAAGAGCAGCATTCCATAGCTGTAGACCATGGTAAAACCATGGTTTGTACAAACCTCCTACAAACCTCCTTTGTGAATTCCACCCAATGATGTAACTAGACCCACTGCTTTTGTAGATCTGAATGTGTATGGTAGACAACAGGTTAAAAAGACCCAAATATGCCAAGAAAACTTATTTGGTTCAAGTTTAAAACAGATCTGCAAAAGTAGGGTACGCCCTTTGAAGGTAACAGTTTCAAGAGAGTCATTAAAGATGCCTCAGGGTCTTCACAACTTTAAAGGAAGCGGCTACAAGCTTCGTTCAATCAATGAGCTACACTAATTACTCCTTACTTTTAATGAGGTTTAATGAGCGGTGAGCCAAGTGTAACTTGGCAGATACATGTACTTGTCCTACTTGTACTATACAGTATATCTAATTAGTAAATATATAATCATTAAGTAGGTAAATAGGCCTGTATCCTAGATAATCTGAGAGTAATCCATGTCAGTAAAACATCATAAATTGGTACGGCAGAATTGTACCAACAGGAAAATGCAGCCATGATACATGTAATGACCTCATTTTCCATGCATATCATTGCAGCCCTGCAACTGCAAGTAACTTGAGTTTGTCTTCTTTTGCTTTCATTTTGATAGAATTCAATTATTTTAAAGCATTACATAAACCTCAATAAAACCTTCTCTTCCAGAGCAGAGAACTGCTGCGTTAGCCATTATAGGATGATGATGATGATATATGTATACCCCATTACCATGGTGATTTAGAGTTTTTATTGAAACCATACATTTTTTTATAGGAGGGGATTTCAACTAAAAACGCACAACATTTACAAGATTTCTTTAAAAACCTAGAAGATAAGTGGTTTTCACACCTGCTGCGTGTTCATCCCATCACTATGGTTACCTCATGAATCTTAACTTAAAGGGACTTAATAACATTAACCAAATCCTCAAAATCCAATTGGAATTCTAGCAGTTCCCTCATAGCTTGTTATATTCGTATTCACAATAAAAGCATGGGACAGGTTTCGGTTTGTCAAATTTCCCTTTCGTTAAAAAGATATTTACGATTGAAGTGTTCAGATGTTAAATTATCCACTGGACCACGAAAACCGCGTACAAAGTGAGTGCAATGAGTTACGGTATATCACTTTGCATTTGTGCTCATTACTCGGCCATATAATTTCCATTTAACTTGAAATTTTCACACAACACCCAGTGGACATATCAGATAACATCATAACAACAATATACATGTACATTGTATCAACCACTTATCACTTTTTGGCAACTTTCACAAAACATGAAACAAGATCGGGATTCACATTAATGAGATATATGGCATCTTCTATTCTTAAAGGGGTAGTTCAGTTTTGGTATGGAGGGCGCTGCATGAAACTTTTTTTTGTGTGAGGTACTTGGAAAAACTGAATAGTGAATGTCACATTTTAAAGAACATACAATTTTAATGACAGAATAAACTTTATCTGATCAAAATCGGTTCAGAAATAGCTGAAATATCAATAAATATATCCATTCAAAATAAATCTGGGGCAGCAGATTTATTCAATAATTTTAAACAAATATATGAAATGCTTACACTTTTTCAAACATTTCAAAAGCGGTTTTTAAATAGTTTAAAATTGCCTATCTATTTAATCATTATTGTAAAAAATGTTCTAGAAAATAATTTGAAGGAATAAAACACAATATCTTTCACCAGTAGTGAGTAGAGTTTGGGCAGGCGAGGTTGTTTACATGCCTAGCATATCTAGACTGAAGTGCTTCTAACAGTTACAAGATAACACTGGAATGAAAACAGTTGAAATGTGCATCCAGAATATGTTTTGAAACTCAAGCACTCTCTTTAAAAAATATGTAGAAGAATTTTGTAGATTGAAACTCAAGTGCTTTTAAGAGTCTGCATAATTCATATTACCCAACACTTTAAATGTCCTTCAGCAAGACAATAAATCCAAGGAGAGAGTGATCATGTTAGTAATGTGCACCTCATTGGTTATAACTGGTCTGAATGCTCCGAAGTGAGTGGAGGAGGTGCACATGCAGTGCAGAACTGGTTGAGATACTGACTGACATCATACTCTACATCAGAGCAAAAAATAGTGAAGAGCTACTCTGAGCAAGCAATTCAACTGATTATCATCATCGTAGTTGTCATCGTCGTCATCATCATCATCACTATAATAAGTATTATTATTATTCCTATCACCATCATCAATATCATTTCTACATGTACAACACTAATTAAACTCAAATGCACAGTCAATGGCAAATATACAAATGCATGCACATTTTAATTACAAACTTGTACAAATGTAGGGCACTATGTAGTATAGATGTCCTTGTAAACAGAGATACGTGTATTGACATCAATAGTCACAATGGGTGAAAAGGTCATTCTCATCTCAATGCCAGAAATATTTTGATGACCATTTAATTCTGCCCTAGTGTATTATTATCATTATTATTACCATCATCATTATCATTTATATACATGTACAACACTAATTAAACTCAAATGCACAGTCAATGGCAAATATACAAATGCATGCACATTTTAATTACAAACTTGTACAAATGTAGGGCACTATGTAGTATAGATGTCCTTGTAAACAGAGATACGTGTATTGACATCAATAGTCACAATGGGTGAAAAGGTCATTCTCATCTCAATGCCAGAAATATTTTGATGACCATTTAATTCTGCCCTAGTGTATTATTATCATTATTATTACCATCATCATTATCATTTATATACATGTACAACACTAATTAAACTCAAGTGCACAGTCAATGGCAAATACAAATGCATGCACATTTTAATTACAAACTTGTACAAATGTAGGGTACTACGTAGTCTAGATGTCCTTGTAAACAGAGCTGACATCAATAGTCATGATGGGTGAAAAGGTCATTCTCATCTCAATGCCAGAAATATTTTGATGACCATTTAATTCCGCCCTGGTGTACAATGACAGACATGATACACCAGAGGCTATAATAGAACACCTACACATGTACAGCCACGATAGGGATGCAATCAAAACCTGCAATCTGTAACCAAACTGGGGGGTGTTTCACAAAGATCCTAAGTTGGACTTAAGAAGTATGGGCAGCCATTTGTAGCCTTGGAATAAAATATATTCAAAAGTAAAAATGCCAAGTATTTTAGACTTTTTATAAATTTTACATCCAAAACATGAAATTCCCTTGATAACAGAAAATATCAATGATTTGAATCAACATTTTATGCATTTACAAAAGAAATTTTACAAAATTGTTTCATAGAAACTAATGGCTTTCCATAGTTACTAAGTCCAACTTAGAGTTAAGTTCAACTTAGGATCTTTGTGAAACACCCCCCTGGTATCGTGACACTCTTGAACTTGTCTCTTGGCACTGAATGAATAAAGCAGAGGACTGTCACTTGCTATCATACACCCGAGGCTAGTAAATACAAAGTCTGAATGCATGGTAGCCTATATACGTTTGAAAAAGCACTTTATAAATGCCCATGGATGTAAATGTTCTTGTACCATACATGTACCTCTACTGGGGGGTGTTTCACAAAGATCATAAGTTGAACTTAACTCTAAGTTGGACTTAAACAGTATGGTAAGCCATTTGTAGCATTGCAATAAAATATATTCAGAAGCAAAAATGCAAGTATTTTAGACTTTTCATAAAGAACATGAACTTGCTTTGATAATAGAAAATATCAATGATTTGAATCAACATTTTATGCCATTTAAAAGAAATTGTATTAAATTGTTTCATAGGTTTTAAGTCCTACTTAGAGTTAAGTTCAACTTATGATCTTTGTGAAACACCCCCCTGGTATCTTAGCACTTGAACTTGATACTTGCTATCACTGAATGAAGAGGGCAGAGGACTGACAAGCTATCATACCTCTGAGGCTATCAAATACAAAGACCAACCAACTATTATACATGTAGATAGTGATGTTCTTGCAGTTGTACTGGTATCTATTCTTGACACTTGAACTTGATTATTATACAAGTGGTACTTGACTAAAGTTAACATTCAACCTTGTTTTTGTTTTTTGTAAAGTTTAAATACAAAAACTACCCCAGGCATGATAAAATGAAGAATGATATAACATTATTCTTACTGGAGGGGATTACCAGGCCAAAATAAGGGTATGAAATAGCCACCCAAATACCCCCAAATCAGTAGGTAGCCCCTAAAATGACCATAGGGCATGGACAATGTTCTGGATATCCCATCAGATTGGAAAAGTAGCCCCCTAAAATTGAAAATTAATTCCTGTTGAACATATAAGAATGAGAGGAAATATTGGTGAAAATTTAATCAGGATCGAAAAAGAAACAGAAAAGTTTGGCCTATACATACATGTATATCCAAACGTCATTTAAGAAATTAGCCATTATTCCAAATTACCACCGCTTGTAACATCATTTTAAGAGCAACTCGCCATAGGTTGTGTACATGAAAAGTTAAATGTGACATGACATCAAATTTTCATGGTAACAAGTGGACATTTTAAAGTTAAAGCATTGGGGTATTAAAGCAGGGTTAGGGTTAGGTAAAAAATATCCCAACTTTCTGGTAAAAGGCCCTATTAAATTTCTCACATCCGCATTGGAAACCTCTAATTGACATGTTACAGGTGTAGCGCAAAAATGAACGTAGTGCTCAGCTACATTTAGAGACTTATAATGGAAATTAAATATGTCATGGCACCACATTTTCATTCATACATGTATCATGTTTTATACAAATATGATTAAAGTTAAAGTCCTTATTAATATTCACACATCCGCATATGAATCCTCTAACAGACACGTTACAGGTGCAGCGCAAAAGTATACGAAGCAGCTAGGGACTTGAACTGGAAATTGAAGATGTCGTCATGATACCAATTTTGTTCACAGGAACAGTTCAACAGGGTTGAAAAGTTCAAGGTTCTATTAAAAGCCAGTGAGTAGTGGGATCTACAATTAGACCTGAGGAAGAGCTGTGAATGGAATAGTAAGATGGATGTTATTGAAGTGGGTGTTGCCCCCCTGAAATTAGCTATCAGACAGACAGACTACATGTAGGAGTGGCTTAAAACGTTAGAATATATGTCTCCAATTCTCAACAAGGGATTAAATGCATGTTACCCTTGGTTATAGATTGCGTTATGTTGTTGCTTGATGTATCATTTTGTGTAGATTCCTTGTAATGTATCTAACCTACAGCCTAGTTTGGTCAACCAATCGTTTAAGTTAATTAGCCCATGGACGATATAACCTAGGTTTGAATTTACTCCCCTGGTGAGAAATTAAGCCAGGCTAGTGAACACCTGTCTATGAGACCACCTGCTTTAAAAGACCACTGCTCTTGTATTCTTTGAAAGCAGTTTACATACTAATCTATGTACAAATGGACCTGTCTAAGAATTGCACCTGCTCATAAGGACCACTTTTTGTATATCTCCATTGGATTGTCTTTATAAAGACAGATTTAATTGACAGCACCAGGGCCCAGTCGCAGAAAGAGATACAATCGATTGTAAGTTGCAATTAATCAGAAAATTTGCGCATTTCAACCGATCAAATTTGTGCATTTAGTCACATGATCTGACTTACAATTAATTGCATCTTTACAATCGATTGCACCTCTTTCTGCAACAGGGCCCAAAAGTGCACCTTGTACACTGTACTGTTTCATTCATTAGGAGTATATTTAGATCAATCAAGAAGAAAAAATAAGATGTGAACGGACAAGTTCATAACACTCCAGAGACGTTCTTCAACCAATGGGTGTTGCCTGAACTGTGCTTAACCTTCTCAGCCCCATTGAAAAAAAAAGAAAAAAGAGTCCATTACCTTTGAATGATCTTAAAACTTACAGGGGGTAAAAACTGGCTGATGGCAGACTCACACCGCTTTAGACCAGATTGGATGGATTTGTAATTGATTTTTTTTTTGGGGGGGGGGGGGTTACAAAGAAGTACATCAACTGGTTCCAGACAACTTGGTAATCAAAATTTCAAACAAAATTATAGAAAGAAGAATAAAAATTGCTGAAACTGCTTAATGATATCCACTAAAAAACAAGTCTGTGTAATGAAACACAGCCAATATGGACCTGAGCTTTCCATTGGTCCTAGCAGAATCCTCATCAGACGTCAAATGAACAAAAGTATCAGAAATAGTATTTTCTTCCCCTGATATCTAGAGATGTACTAAATTGCAGGTAAGGTACATGTATGTGCAATGACAAAAACTAAATACATGGGGGCTTGCTTGGCCCACGAAATGAAAAAAAAGGAGTCCTACATTTCATAAAAGAGCCTTTGGGGTTGTAATTTCACATGTACATTTCAACGTAAAATTATTTTTCAGTATTTCCTCTGATATCTAGAGATATTACTAGACTGCTGTAAGGTATTTGTGCAGGGATGCAGCGGGGGACATGTTACAGATTACGGACACGTCTGGCATTGACACTGGAATTTTTGCCAGGATTTCCAACTGTATCCATCTGGTCTTGAAACTCAATACTCTGGGAGGAAAAATGAAAGTAATCACCCCCCTCCCCCTCCCTCCCACTTTGCCCCTCGAATACAATGAAACAAAATATAAAAATATAAAAAAACATTCTGCTAGGACTTCCAGCTTTATTCAGTTACCCCAAACCAAACCCCCCCCCCCCTTCCCCAAAACAACCCTACTCTCCCACCCTAAACAAACAAAAAGTCACAACCAAAACTATAAAATATGAAGGCGACTAGTATATTTCTGCTAGGATTCCCAACTTTATCCATCTGATCTTTAGAATCAAAACTCTGTGAGGAAGTATAAAGTAAATTTACCCCCAACTGCGCCTGTACGCCATCAACCCCAGCCCCCTACCCCACCCCCCCAAAAAAAAAAAATAAAAAAATAAAAACCAAAAAAATGGTGGGTTGATATTTCTGCTTGAAAATCATGGGGAACAAAATTTGGAGAACAAAAATTGACCAAGAAAATCTACAAGTAAAATTAAACACTGTAGCACTGAGAGAGCAACAAGTCAATTTTGCAGTTAATATCTTTCCCAATGAACCCACCCAACCTTTCCCCAAACACACCTACTTTTCACCTCAAAATTGTTTGACATAGATCAGGGAAAGAAAATTGCACTTCCGCTGGTTAATCCATTTTCCATACATTGGAGAAAGATTGATAATATAGTCAGACAGTGAGTCAGTTACATGTAGTCAGTCAGTCAGTCCTAGGGAGTGTTTCACAACGATTCAAAGTCGAACTTAACTCTAAGTTGGACTTTTTAACAACTCTGATGGTAAGCCATTTGTAGCCTTGAAATAAAACATGTTCGAAAGCAAAATGAAATAAAAATGCAAGTATTTGAAACTTCCAACACAAATTTATATCAATTATTTTGAGGCTCCTTGATGATAACAACATTTCAAAAGAACTGTTTCAACAATTCTAACAAAGAAACTCTCGGGCCGGCTTTCCATAATAGTTAGGTCCAACTTTGTATCTTTGTGAAACATCCCCCCCCCCTTCCCCGTATGGGAGAATGCACTTACCGTATTTGTCTGTGTATTAACCGCATGGTTTTCCCGACGGAATTACCGACGAAAAGGGGGGTGCGGTTTATACACGGAGATAGGAAAAATTGCATGAAAAAAAAAAATTTTTGATAGTAAAATTCTTGATTTTTAGATGGTCAAAATGTGCCGAGGATAAGTAAAAAACATAATTCTTTTTCAGAGAGTTTTGGTCTATGAAATATAATTCAATTTACTGAAGTCTCTGAAGCACATAAAGGAAATTATGAGCCCCTTCCCCGGATTTTGTTGAGTAATTGAGTTTACCAGAAAATACAACACGGAACACTATACATGGGACTGTAGTAAATTCTACTAGAAAAACGAAGACAAAACAACAAAAATTAATTAAAACGGAGATAAAAAAACTGTACCTTGATATGTTATTCCTTCTTACAAGTTCAGATTTGGTTAAATCTACCCTTGAAAATTGTTTTCAAGGGTTGAAAATTGTTTTTGGAGATGAAAAATTGCGATCGTATTAAACTTGCAAGTGCAGGTTTGATTTGACTGAAATTAGCAATCAATCACGATAGGATTGGCTAATTTCAGTCTTGACTTAAGTTAGCCAATCCTATCGTGATTGATTGCTAATTTCAGTCAAATCAAACCTGCACAGTACCGAATTTTACACCGGGCCGAGATACACATTTTGTTTTTGTTTTACTGATAGTATAGCAATGTGTATCTCGGCCCGATGTCAAACTACACAGTACCAGCACTTGCAAGTTTAATACGATCGCAATTTTTCATCTCCAAAAACAATTTTCAACCCTTGAAAACAATTTTCAAGGGTAGATTTAACCAAATCTGAACTTGTAAGAAGGAATAACATATCAAGGTACAGTTTTTTTATCTCCGTTTTAATTAATTTTTGTTGTTTTGTCTTCGTTTTTCTAGTAGAATTTACTACAGTCCCATGTATAGTGTTCCGTGTTGTATTTTCTGGTAAACTCAATTACTCAACAAAATCCGGGGAAGGGGCTCATAATTTCCTTTATGTGCTTCAGAGACTTCAGTAAATTGAATTATATTTCATAGACCAAAACTCTCTGAAAAAGAATTATGTTTTTTACTTATCCTCGGCACATTTTGACCATCTAAAAATCAAGAATTTTACTATCAAAATTTTTTTTTTTTTCATGGAAAACCCCAAAAGTTAGGGATGCGGTTAATACACCGGAGCGGTTAATACACCGACAAATACGGTAGTGGAAATAGTCAACCTGCATGTGTAAGCGTAATTCAGTCAATTACTGGGTATAAAGATAAATGAAGGGATACAGAAAATGTGGTCTTTATAAGCAAGTGGTCCTCATAAACAGGTTAATTCATAACAAGCAAACTGCTATTCCTAGAGTCAAATGAAGTGGCCTTTATACGCAGGTTATAGCTAGAGCAGGTTTAACTGTATCTCCTAATTGATCTAAAAATCTTTACTGAGAAAGAACATATTAAATTATGAAGATTTTGTTTTTGTAAAAACTGCCTTCCACATTTCAAAAGCCTGTGGACTAACATTTACGAGCAAACTGCATCTTAGAGAGTCAAGAACTGTGGTCTTTATAGGCAGGTTATCACTAGAGCAGGTTTTGTTGTATCATATATACTGATTCTAAAAACTTTACCAAACTGTTGGGTACTGGTCATAAAATATTAAATTATGAATAAATTGTGGAAAAACGCCAGAATTCCACTTTAAAATACACGGGGCGGCGGGCGAATTCGCCCCCGAAATGCCCCAATTCGCCCCCGAAAAAAAGAATTTGCCTTTTTTTTTTTTGGGGGGGGGGGGGATTTTCTGGATTTTTTGTGGGATTTTCTGTTTGGATTGTGATCATGCTTATAAAATGATCACTTCCAGCATTATAGCTTATTAGTAGCCCCTGAAATTCGAAAAAGAGCCCGGATATTTGTAGCCCCCGAAAGTTGGAAAAGTAGCCCCCGAAAATTGAGCCCCCGAAATAAAAATATTAATTTTTTCGCTGTGGCCAATAGTACATGAAGTAAAATGAGTGTCAACAAGGCCAAGAGCTTCAGAAGTATGAGAGAACATTTGAAGCGCTCTTACAGTATGAAAATAAATTGATATGAAAAGCTTAAAGGGGTAGTTTAGTTTTGGTAGAGAGGGCGCTGCACATCACAATTTTTTGTGAGGTAATGAAAAACTGAGTGTCGAATTTGAGAGAACATGCAATTTTAATGGCAGAACAAACTTTATTTGGTCAAAATCGACCCAGAAACGGCTGAAATATCAATAAATATATCTGATCTTATAATTATTTGGGGCCCAAATAATTAGATGATTTTTGTAATTTTTTTTTTAAATGCTTGCACTTTTTCAAAAATGTTCAAAAGCATTTTTTAAATAGTTGTTGATGATCTCTCTATTTAATCATTATTTCAATAAAACATCACATGCATTATTTTGTATGAAAAATGGTTGAAACCAATGCCTTTTCAGAAAGCGTCCTCTTGTGTTTTAATGGCTCTTTTTTAATGATAACGGGCTTTTTACTTAGTCGTTTGTAATTTTGTATACCTTTCGAGCATGGTAGAGTTATAACTATTAGTTTATAATGTTACTGTCCAGGTTTGGTTACTAAAGTTCAGCCAAGTACCAAAACTGTACTACCCCTTTAAATACATTGGGAATTCAACTTTGGGTAGTGCATTTGTTGAGTCTGAATGTACCCATGCATGTACATGTACATTAGTATGACGTTTCCAAACCTAACAATGTAACAATACCACACATGCATGAATGAATCTGTATGAATTCATACATTCTTCAAATTCAACCAACTGTACAGTCATTGAACCCATTTCAAACATAAAGCATTTATGAAATACATCGTGATCAATGGCCAAATTCCACACGAAACCTGCTCCTTTGGAAAATGAATAAACGTGAAACTTGTCCATAAATAACAGAATAATCAGCTAGTTGGTTGAGGGCACTATATGGAGGAAGAAGAAGAAATGTAGTAATTTTATACTATCCTATTTACCCTATTATATGCTAGAGTGTGTTACTGACTATTGACTCAATACTCTGGTTTAAAAATTAGCAAAATTAGCTACTATTGCCGGTATTGTTGATTATTCCATTTGTTCAAAAGAAAGCATGAAAGAATACTTAAATATAAGTTAATAAATAACCGCCTGGTTTGTGAAATGTAATACTGTTTTTAAAAAGAAATAAACTAACATTACGATAGCACTCATAACTTTGGTGAAAATTTACAAATATTGAATGCATTAGAATGTACAGACCTTGTATGTGTATGTTTGTAGATCATTATTCCTTGACAACAGTATTGGAATATTGATGCTTTCTGTACGTCAATGCAAGAATAGGCACACGGTCTTTATTATTAATATTTACGGACAGATAAGCACATTAAATATAGATGGATGAACCTTTTGTTTGTATTTTTACAAATATATATGCAACTTGTCACAACCTATACATACAGAACTGATCAATATCAATAACTTGTATACATACGTAATTGATTTTTCCTTGTAATTATTAGAAAAGGACGAACACATATCTGACGTCAAAAACATTTGTAGTAAGTAAAAAATAAATTCTGATGCACGTTATTCACGCAACCAATTGAACCAACAACATTCTAGGTCAGATTAAGCCGAAATATAACACAACAGTGAGCAATTATTGATTTGATTTGAAGGTTGTTCTATTCTGTTTTGCCAAGAAAATATATTGTTTCATTGTTCAAAGGGTAGGGTTAGTCTGGTTAGGTATGATCCTGCTTGGTTGAGATTCAGAGCTCAAAGAATAACACATAATTATATGTTTTGGTACCGTTTTGTGATATCAAATAGATACCCAACATTTTGCAAAGGGTTGTGTAATTCATAAACAAAGCAATTCTTTACCACCACTTACGGAACCACTATTATTTCCTGGTTCCGTACTCGCCAAACATTTGCGAGTGCGCTAATTCCATTCACGGAGACAACACAATCCCGGACGATTCGTTCGCTCTGGACAAAGGTATTCTTCCGTTTCTTCGTACATGCAGACCCATATACACATGTTGTAGTATGGTGATGCGTTTTCCAATTATATATTTTTTTTCTGGAAACTATTTTTCTGAACTTGTTGATGGAATGGGCTACTAAAGATGTTACCTTTCATTTATAAGAATATTATTTTTGGGTGGTGGTACCCTTTAATGCACCACCTTAGACAAATATGTACACTTGTAAGCAAATGTGAAAATATGTGTTGTTACATTTACCCTGTACTAAGTGTACTGTGTCATAAAAAGAATGGTATAAAGGGCATTGTATCTACATTATACAGGTTTGCAGCTAGACCAAGGAGGTATTAGAAAGGCTTTCTAATACCTCAGGACTTGGCTAGACTAGTACTATCGCCTGGGAACTGAAATGGGTTATTACGTTACTATGTCAATAGAACTAGTCGGTTTCTGCAGATCCATGATTGTTTGTTCGCAGTAAATATGATTAAAAAAGTATGAATTTATACAACTATTTTGAGAGACACATATCTACATGTACATGTTTGTTTCACTTTTATAATAATAACCGTTATGATAATTAGGGGGCATCGATTCCCTTTAATACCAATCATGCCAATACAGTCAGAGCTTGGCTTACCGCTAGTCACAAGAAAACAGGTCATCAATGTGGTTTCTTATGATCATTGTTTAATCATACGAAAACCTGCTTGCCCTCAATTCCAAGGTTATAATGAAACAAAATTCCTTAGGAAAAGTTAACAACATATTACTCAGCTCTTGCCCTCATTTCTTGCTGTCATTTTGTTGTTTGATGGAGGGTGACAGAAGATTGAACCGCATGGTTTAAAGGGAACCAACAATAAAAAAAAACATATTCTTATAAATGAAAGGTAATAGTTTCTTACCCAGAACTGCTTGCCTTAAAGTCCAAGGTCATTATGAGGGGAAATTCCTTAGGAAAAGTTAATAACATATTAATCAGCTCTTGCCCTCATTTCTTACTGCCATTTTTTTGTTTGATGGAGGGTGACAGAAGATTGAACCGCATGGTTTAAAGGGAACCAACACTAAAAAATTACATTCTTATAAATGTAAGGTAAATTTCATACTTTCATACTATAATCCAAGGTCATTACAAAAGAAAATTCTGAACGAAAAGTTAACACAACATATTATTCAGCTCTTGTTCTCATATCTTGCTGTCATTTTTTTGCTTGATGGAGGGTGACAGAAAATTGAACCTCGGGGTTTATAAGGGCTAATCATAGGTACAGATAGATAGATAGATAGATAGATATAATGGTTTATTTCGATAAAAAACATTCAAAAGTTACAAGCATTGCAAAATACATACAACGGCAGCCCAAAGGCTGAAATGTTGATGTTTACATCGAAATCAATACATTTAAATACAAATTAACATTATATTCATTCATAACATTTAAATTCACATGAGGTACTGTAGAACAAAATATTTCATCAAAACCAAAATATAAACTTTTAAAAATGTGGCACATTTTTGTATAATTAACAAAGAAGATGCATGTGTAACTGTAGTTTAATTTAATTTGATTTGATGCAAAGTGCATATACAGGTTGGGAAGTCAAAAATTCATTGGCTATTTAAAAGATCAATGAAATATGGTATTGCACTATTCTTAAATCTGTTTGTTTTGCATTTATATTGATTGAACTTTGTGTACATGTATGAGTGGCACCCAATATTGATTCTTCAGTCTGTTCACACAAGCCTGTATTCTACATTTCGTTTGCACTCAGAGGCCAAATTTCTAGTTGTTCCCATTTGATATTCTGACCAGTAATACTCAAACTTTTGCCTACAAGACTTTACACTGACCGAATCTTACATTATTACTGACCGCTGCCATAAAAGGGTCTAGTCACTATAGGGTCACTATAGGGTTAGTCATGGGTATGAGTGGCACTCCAGTCTGTTACCAAAGCTGGCTAGGCATTCTTTAACTTTGTTTGCATCAAATTTGGAATTCCAAGACGAATAAGCGTTCTCATTTGTTAATCTGTACCTCTATAAGTATCACCCAAAATGTTGCTTGAAAGACTATACACTGACCCGATCTTACAGTATTACTGACCGCTGCCATACGAGAGCAGGATAAAAAGGGACTTGGGCTAGTCCTGGGTATGAGTGGCACCTGATAATATATTGACCCTTGGTCTGTTCAGAAGCCTTCCCATGCGTTTCATACTTTGCATTAAATATGGAATCCCGAAGTCCTCTTAATACTCCTAAATTGTGCGTGAATTACTTTAAACCAAGCCGATCTAAAATTTTAACCATAGGCTCAAGGGCTAATCTTGAGTATGAGTGGCACACGTTATTGACTCTTGGTCTGTTCGGAAGGCTTTCCATGCATTATAGATGCTTTGTAGCAAACATGGAATTCAGAAGCCTAATAAGTGTTCCCCCCTAATAATCTGTCTGTATTACCCCTGAATTGTAGGCAAAAGATGGTATATTAACCATTATGCAACGCTCGAAATTGGCGTAGGCCCGATGGCCCGGGGCCAGTAAAAGTTGCGGTCGGGCCAGTAAAAACATGAAAATGCCAAAGTTTGGTGGCCCGATCGGGCCACCAAATGTTTAAACCATAAGAAGACAACATCAAGGAATATGAATCTCAAGTTTGACACCTCTTAAAAACACTTTAATTGTGATTTAAATATTTGCAAGAAATGAAAAGGACGGACATAAAAAGTCGCAAGCGCACTTGCGCTAGTTGAATTAATCCTTATTTATGCCTACAAATATGTGCTATTTCCTCATATGAACACTCTCCCTTGAATTATCTACTTCTTGCATGATAAATCATGGTAAAATTAAACAACTTCCAGAGGTGTGTAATGACTAAAAGTAAAAGCATGCTTATGCTGTTTTCTTAATTTCCCACACACCCCCTGGAAGCCTTTGCAACATGTAGAATATAAACATAGAACAACCAATCCACAGAGGGAGTATGTGTGCATACTAAGACCTATCAAAACACATGTCTAACTTTTCACATTCATTCATATTGCTTTGCGATACCGTCCGCGATACCGTCAATAAAGGGGAATAATTTCATCTTTCGGATCATTATTCATATTTTTGAAGGTATTAGAAGGAATCATTTTTACAAGGTAGAGACTTGTGACTACTTGGAATTATTTTAGCTTGTAAAATAACAAAGATTTAAGTGATTTCATTTCCCGATTTGAAAAGTTATTTTAGCTATGCTCAGTCCCATGTGTGTTTTTTTGTGTTGGAGATTTTATGGACCATAAAATAACAAAATCGTACATCTGTACATGGAAAAGAGCTTAGTTTCATCAGTTGATGACTCTTAGATGAAACTGCTCGATTCTAGGTTTTGTTTTGTTTATTCAGTGATGGATTTCTTTAATGATGGTGGTAATTTTAACACATAACTTCCATAATTTACCAATTAATGACCAAGTAGTCATGACCATTGTTTTTCTTTGTTTGTAAATTTTATTTTCGGGCCACCAGAAAAAAAGATAATTTCGAGCATTGGAATAACAAATGAGGCTAAACATTGCCCAGTACCCTGAAACTATGAATATGGTTATTGGTTTAATTTTACTTTTGTTTTTCCTTATTTTTTTCGGGCCAGTAGATTTTGGTTTCGGGCCACCAAAATTGGAAAAATACTAATTTTACTGGCCCGACCGGGCCACCAGCAAAAAAAGTTAATTTCGAGGGTTGCATTATGCATATAACAGGAATGAAAGGAACTTGAGAGCTAGTTGTGGGTACATGTACAAGTGGCACCCAATATCAACTCTTGAACTGGTGTTTACTTGAATAATTTGTGACAAATAGTTTAAAATGTGGTGTGGAGATGTAATTAGACAAGTGATCACCTGAACATATTGATCACTTTAATAAAACTGCTCCGTACAGCACTTGGTCTATACAATTTTGCCATATTGTGTCTGTGATGGTCGGGGGATATATGATGACACACGCGGTACCCCGGGGTACCGTTGTACCCCGGGGTACCGCGTTGTGTAGCGCCATCTTGTGTCCACTCGAAGCACAACCGTATTGCGTTGTGTATGCAGTGCAGCGCGCGATTGTATGCACGCTATACCCTGGTACAGCCCTAAAAAATAAATAAATAATTAAACAAAATGGCGGATATTCGTTTGGTACCCCAGGGTACCATTTATGTCATCATATTTCCATTGCACGGTAATGGCTTATTTTAGTTTTAAAAAATACCTGATTTTTGGCAACCCGTATCTGATTAGGTAGCTTCACCTGGATATTGTTGGATAAGTTAGCAACCAAAATGAGCACTATAACAGCTTCAGTAGTACTGCTCTATTAAGTGGAGTAAATCTGGATTGGGATTCTGGTGGGCTTTTAACTCACAATGTATTTATAACAAATGTAAGTTTAGTGAAACACACATCAAATATGCCAGCCCCTAGATATCTTGGACCAAATTAAGCGAATCTTCATTTCGTGGGATAAAAATTACAGAGTATTTCTATTAAAGTGGAATGCTCCCCAGGGAGTGGAGATGGTGCACACAATGTGTGCTGGTCAAGGAAAGAATTACTTTTTCATTTTAGGGGGCTTCTTTTTCAAATCGATGGATATCACAAAATATTTCACATGATACCCTATGGTAATTTTAGGGGCTACCTACTGGTTTCAGGGGGCTATTTTGAAAATTAGGGGGCAAAATCACCCTCAGTCCCCGTGTATTTCCTACCCTGGTGCTGGTTTGCATTGTATCATATGACCGGGGTAATAATATCATTGTAAAGCGCTTCGAGATGATTGTCAATCACATTAGGCGCTATATATTAAAATCGAGTATATTATTATTATTATTTTTAATTTCTCAATTTAATTGGGTACACCCCTTTAAGGGGTAAAACTTACCTTGCATAATCTACCTAATTAAGACGAGACTACTTTAATAGGGTTGATAAAACAAATGTATCTTCGTCTTGCCCATAAAAAGGCATTCCGAATCAAGAGAAAACTTTCGCTGCAAGCACCTTTCAAAATGCTGTTTCTGGGCTAGAAATTGCAGATGTACAATATTGATCGTCTTTGGAAAGAGCATACAAAATTAATCATTCTGTGGCTTGTGAACTCACCCTCCATAAATTGCCAGTGTTGACTTTTAGGGATAATATTGCCTATCCATTATTTGGTGAATGCAAATACGCCATTGGCTTTTAAATAGTATGCTATTGAAATATTATAAACCTTGCACTTTTTTTGTAAGTGAGAGCCCAAATTTGCTCAAGACTTGACTTCTTGTTGACTGTATGACACCTTTTGATAAGAGTATCAATTTTTTGAGAAAAAAGTATGAAAATGGGAACAAGCAAAGGTGATTACACTTAAAGTCGTGACCACTGAATACTGAATACCTATGATAATAAGAATACACAAGCATGGCATTCCTCCCTGTACATGTGTATACACTTGTCAATGGTTTTTTTCTAAAATATTGCAATCTGATGAACAGGGCATACATTATTTATTTTAAAATTTAAATTAGTATTTTCTTAGAATGATCTTATAGGTTTTTTAATTTTTTTATTTAAGGATTTTAAAGGGATTTCATTTTAATAACATATTCAGCAATATTTTTAGCATTCTTTTTTTCTCTGTTTCTTTCTATTAATTGTATTAATTACAAAAAGTAATTTACGGACAGTCATTATCGTCTTTAAAAGAGTCCAAACTTTATCTCTTGGTTTCCTTCCATTCAAAGTCATTATTTTCAATTGTGTACCGGAAGAAGTAATTGTTCTGCTGTATCAATAAGCAATGGTAAACACTCTCAATCAAAACATTTGTATTCCTTCGTTTCCATTCCTTTTCTATTGTCTTACGAAGGTGTGCACTAATAATTAGTGCCAAACTCTTACAATTCCATGATAGTCATTATCAAAACTTGTTTATCTTTGGTTTCTTTTTGTTTGATGATTTATTGTCTGATACATGTGAAGTAACATACACTAGAATTTCTTTGACAGAGAAAAGGCCTAGAAAGTATTTCCGTTGATTTTTATTCCCTCAAAATCGTTAATCCACCTCTGTCGCCAGAGAGTCGGAGTCATGACTATTAGGCCAAAAAAAAAAAATTGTTTGATTGGCGTAACGGGCAACCAAAAATTAGGGTAGGTCGGTCGGGATTTTTTTTTTTTTTTTTTTTGCTTTTTTTTAATATGCAGATCTGCATGCTGGCCCTGGCCGGCGGCATAAACATTGTACATGCATGCGCTGCATAGGTACCGCGGGGTATTCGGTACCGCGTATACGTACGGTACATTGCATGTACTGTATACAGTCGCGCCTTCATCGCCTCGCGGGGAAAAGGCGATATCGCAACACTTCCGGGTTTTTAGTGCAGCAAATATATCGATCGCAAATGCAGCGCGATACTCAGGCGATAGCAATTTTTTCGCTTCGATATACACAACGATACATAACGATATTGATCGCAATCGGCAAAAACATCTAGGGTCGGCGGTATTTTTAGGGACGGGCGGGTTACGCCAATCCAACAATTTATTTTTTATGGCCTTATGTAAGTGCTGATTAATCGACTCTGCAATGAGCAAGAGTCAATATTGGAACAAATTAAACAGCTTAACAAGGAACTGCAGCATTGGGTATAAAAACACAGTTTCATGGGAACATGCCTCGAAGCCTGTTCTTACAAAGTCAATATTCCAATTATATAATTAATTATATTCCAAAATATTCCAATCATAATCATTTATAATCAAACAATGTACCTGGATATAAACACAATAATTGACATTTATTAAGTGGGATTCCGCATACTACAAACCCAAGGATACGTGCAGTAAAGCGCTGTCTTTCACTCAGTAGTTAAATAGATGTAATAAAAGCACAATTAATATCACAGCCCAATTATTAAAATCATCTTTACAAATCAAACAATTAAACTACGCATTGGCATTTCTATACCATTTCTGTAACCAAGGATATATGCATCCATTATAACGGATGGTTGAGTCCTTTGATGCAAGAAAACTTAAAGGGAACCAACACCCTGATAAAAATTAAAGGGATCTAGTAACTTTGTTGACATGTGCAAAAAGTGATGATTGGTTGATATAATGTATATTGTTGTTATCTATTATGTCCACAGGCTATTGTGTGAAAATTTCAAGTCAAATGGACGTTATATGGCCGAGTAATGAGCAAAAATGCAAAGTGATATTCACTAACTCACAGCACTCACTTTGTACACGGTTTCAAAACTCCAACGGATATTTTATTATCTGAAAACTTCAATCGTTCATATCTTTGTAACGAAAGGGAAATTTGAAAAAAACAAAACCTGTACCATTTTTTTTTTGTCAATACGAACAAAACAAGGTATGAGAGAACTGCTAGTTTTCCAATTGGATTTTGAGGATTTGGACAATGTTACTAAGTCCCTTTAATTATACATGTAGTTCATTATAATTCATTATATCTGATAAATGTGAAAGAGGTTAGAGTTTTGATAGGCTTCCCCCAAAAACATCAGAATTGTAATAGTAAAAACTCATCATACTACAAATTCATAATGTTGATGGGTTTTCCAGATCAGAAGACATTCATATATTGTCTAGGAAAATAACGGATGGTAATATAATGTTCACATATGAACAAAACAAATATTTCTAAAGACATATAAATGATTGATAGCAGGAAAGTACATGTACGCCTTTAACATGAATTTTAGACTTTGGATGCCTTATTTTCGAAAATTAGTTTCTATGGTTGATGGTGGAATGATGTACATCTGTACATAGACTAACATACATATTAGATTAAATTTTCTAAGGCAACATATCCAATTGAAAATACATTTTGGATTTCATTATTTATTGTCCCAGTTTCTCAGGTATATGAGGTAAATGTACAATGAAGAACTCAGTCAACCCTTCTAGATCTCGTTTGCAAGTTGAACAAAATAAAATTTGGGACAAGTTACATTTTAAAATATAAAACATGGCCTACATGTACAGTTACATTGAAATGGATTCAATGAGTTTGGTTACAACACAATCTGTTAATTAAAAATACAGAGCAAATTGCACATAATACATTACTTCAATTATTTGACTCTATACCCCATTTTAATAGGTACATGTAAGAGGGGTATATCTGAAGCACACTAATATTACCCCTCTGTTAAGCCTTGACAAATATTGGTACTGGTATCCTTTCATGACAAGACACAATTTGGGACATAAATGAACAAGTCAAACATTTTAAATTAAACATGTTGTACATTCAATTGGAATTAATTGAATCAGCTTGGTAACACGACCTGCTATAACAACTGTCCAATAAATAACTACATTATTTGAGTAAAGAGAAAAAAGGGGGGGGGGTACTTCAGAGTCACACTTATTATGTTCCTCTCTGTAACTCCTTGCCAAATATTGGTGACAGTGACTACATTACCTTTCTGTGGATACACACCATTTGAGGTTATATAAACACTGTGTGCTTAACATCCAATTGCATTCATGTACAGACAACACCACCTTGCTCAAATTTGTACCACAACTTTATCGATTCTATTCATCCCTCTAAATTTAATACGTGTGGGGTGTGGGGTGTGGGGTGTGGGGTGTGGGGGGGGGGGGGGGGGGGTGGGGGTGGGGGTTGTACTAAGTCACACTTATTTCTACTCTGTAAATCCTTAGCAAATACTTACAGTCCCCTTTTGTGTGATGAGACACCATGGTATGAGTACATTTACACAAGAGTAAAGGAATAGCCCTTCGCAAACTCAAATAGCATTGATTCTGAAGTGGTGTAGTGTACACAAGCTATTAAGTTTTTGGTTAGCAACCCATAGTCCATATGATGTGTATGTTGGTATACATACAGTGACTTTCACTTACGATTCTTACATGCTCATTATAGTGCCAAGTCTAAAAAATAATCAAATAAAAGTAGATTTTAATTTTAATTGAATTTCATGGGCATAACATGTTGGTTAGCAACCTATCATCGAGAACCAAACAATGATTTTCATGAGTGTTTTTATCACTATCAATTTAGTGCTATAAGTCCACAAGCTCATCCAGATATTAGGTTGATCATAATGAAGACAAATTTCAAAATGTATACAAAACATGTAGATACATGTAATATAAGATTTAATTTGTCCTATAATTGAACCAAAGAGGAATGATAGCTATCTGTTATCAATATTAACCTGTTCCTTACTAGAATTTGCAATCCTCATAGAGTTAATAAAGGGCCCACCATATTCCCGTAGGAATTGGGTTTCCACGAGTAATGGAAGGATTCTGTATCAGTATCATTAACCTGAGCAATTTAAATTCCAAACTAACCCTGTCACCATTCTCATATTTCCTACCTTACCCCCAAGACAGGAACCAGTAAAAATGTAATGTACACCATTAAAGAGCCATTCTTGCCACCCCTACATGTACCTCCAACCTGGTAAAAGTTTCTTACACTATATACATGTACATATATTTTATCCTCCTCATGTAAATTAATATGCTCTCGTTATTATCATATTTCATGACTCTCACGAAGCAACATAAATCTCAGTGGGAGGAAAGGTATGCAAATTGGTTTTTGCGAATTTCTTTTGTTTGTCAACTCTCAACACCTCCAACTTTTATTAGCTCATCGATATTATCATATTTCTTGACTTTTTATGTTTCTCAAGGTTCAACACCTCCACCTTTTATTAGCTCATCGACATTATCATACCGTAGAACACCATCGTCAAGCACCCCCCAAGCACCTATATGCATCTTGCTTTTAAAGAGCGCCCGCTCTCTGTCCAAACGGGAAACCTTAATCAAGAATGCAAATAATGGTGAGGAATATTCATGAGGATAATAATGGAGGTGAATCTCATGGAAACGTCTTTAAAAGCAAGATGCGTATAGGTGCTTGACGATGGTGTTCTACGGTATTATATTTCTTGAGTTTTTATGTTTCTCAAAGCTTAACACCTCCACCTTTAATAGCCCATCATTATTATCATATTTCTTGAATTTGTTACCCCAGTAGGCTCCCATGAAGCAGATGGAATGTCAGACATGTACAGGTGCAATTTTAGGATGTTTGATTTATTTTTTTTGGCCAATCATCCCCCGTCTCCTATTAAAAAGTTTATGGACAATAATTAATATCATATTTCTTGAATTTCTCTTCGGGGAAATTCCATCTAGGAAAGAGTGTTGTATTATTGCATTAATTGTTGAAGGAATTCTTTTGTTGGGAGGGGGTGACCTGACTCTCAAATTGATGCCTAAAGATGCCCTACGGGTACAATTTTAAGTAGATCTTAAAAATGAAAACCTCTATTAAAGTGTGATTAATCTCATAATCAAATATCTAGTATCAGCATCAGAGACCTTTATGAGTATATGACCTACATATCGCCAGGTGAGAGTGAGAAGGGCGTAGTCAATTTTGCCTGTAAATTTGGTTCTGCATACCATCTTGTAGGTTGGAGCCTTCTCTATGTGATGGCAAATTTTAAAGGGTACCACCACCCAAAAATAATATTCTTATTAAAGAAAGGTAACATCTTTAGTATTCCATTCCATCAACAAGTTCACAAAAATATGTTTCCAGAAAAAAAGAAAATTGGAAATGCATCACCATTCTAAAGCATGCGTTCATGCGGACTGAATTGCGAAGACTGCGATGCGTGCGGTGAATTGCGATGTATGCAGAGCGAACGAATCGCCCGGGAATCTATTGTCTACAAACGTACGCGTGAATAGCATTGGCACACTCGCAAATGGTTGGCCCGTATGGAACCAGGAGATAGCAGTGGTTCCGTAAGTGGTGGAGATTAATTGCTTTGTTTATGAATTACACAACCCTTTGCAAAATGTTGGGTATCTATTTGATATCACAAAACGGTACCAAAACATATAATAATGTGTTGTTCTTTGCCTGGTGGTCCCCTTTAAGGTAATGTAATAATTTCTTCTAATTTGACAAATTTTTATTAAAAATGTAAGAAACCTATTTTGTTTCTATGTAAGGCTGCCAAACTATAGTATAAACATGTTCATTTCCAAAGTACAAAAGGTGTTTTACTAGCGCCCTTCTCTTTTTCCACTGACAATGGGTGATTTCAAGTATGGTGTTTAGGGCTGGTGTTAGTGTTTATCAAACTGGTGTTTGTGTGTAATAAACACTAACACCGGCCTCAAACACCATACTTGAAATCACCCAATGTTATTCCCTGTAAACTATCAAGCCAAGACTTTGAAAAGAACATTACCCCCTTGCCCACAAAAAAATGCAATTCCCATAGAGTTAATATATATTTGCACATATGCTACACCAGGTTCCAGGTGTGAATGGGTTAACATTGCTCGTACACACTTACATATTGTGTGATTATATTGATGCGATCTAGTTAAAGAGAAAAATATGATTTGGGGAACCTGCTGTCATTAGATACCAGTGATTTACAAAGCCACGTTGCCATGGCAACTGAATGCTACTATCAGAAAGCTGTATATTATTAGTACTGCAGAAAGAAGCTCAGAATATCACCATGTGCGGATGATAAAGGCTCAATGGCTAATTAGTTTGTCATGAATATTACTCTCTCAGAGTAAAGACCGTAACTACATGTACAAGTACAGTTCTACACGATACTTCTCTTTTGTATGCTGTATCATTTTCAACACAATCCTATTTAAAAAGAAAAAAGATGAAATAAACATATATACATTATAAATCCAAGTGTTGTGAGTACATTTACATTCATACTATACATTGTGAATTCACTTTTATTTTGTGAACAACATTTATTTTTGTAAAAGATGTTTAATATAATAATAAGGGGCTATTTATCAGATAAACAATTTCTACCCAACATAATATGGGACTCTTTTGAAGTTTTGATCAATATGGCACATGAGTTGGAACTAGCATCTATACTATAGATCAAAAGGTAGAGTGCTGCGACATTGAATTGATTATGTGTGTAATTGCTCTGCATTTCAAATATACAATTGTGTCCCTCACAATAATTGTAAATAGCCTTTTGGTATTGATAGGCATGGCTGGCAGGATAACATGGAAATGAGGGATAATTGCATCAATGGTCAAACAAAACACTTCAGCACCCACAAATAATACAGCGTTCAGGTTTATTGAATTTGATTTGATTAAATTTAATTTGGAGGTCTCAGATTCAAATCCCAAGGGAGCCTAATTGTTATTGTTGATTTTCATTTACATGTATATATTTCTGGTCAGTTTTCACTATTAGGCGGAGGGCCAAAGTCGAAAAAGTGGCTTCCTTAAGGAATTAGGTTGCCAGATCTCCACAACAAGTTTAAACCAATTTTATTTGCAAGTATTTTTAATAAGACAAATTAATTCAGTTCAGTGTAACTGAAAACTAAAGGAATCCACAAAAGAGTTTGGGCCATTTGTAAATGGCCTGTGGAAATCACCCCACTTCCTTATGTTTTGGTTACGAATCTCCTCATAGAATGTTAAACCTACCTAGGACCATGTCTACAAGCAAGCAAAACATACACTGGATTAGATTAAGCATTGTCTATTTCCTTTGTATCACAATTTGTTGAAGAAAAGCAGACTTAAACAGTTTCTATGAAAATGCAGTTTTGTTTGACATAGAACACCCTACAATGTACTTCCTTATGTTTTGTTTACCTGGGACTATTTCTATAACCCTAATCCAAGTCAAGCCTATACATTCTGATTAATTGTGCTAATTTCAAACATATAGGCGGAGGGCCAAAGACGAAAAAAGTGACTTTAGGTTGCCAGATCTCCACAACAAGTTTAAACCGATTTTAATTTCAAGTATTTTGAATGAGACAAAATAATTCAGAGGTCTACCTCAAACAATTTGTTGCGAACAAGTCCAAATCCAAGATGGCGTCCATAGAAGTAGCCGTTTTGACTTGCTATAGATAACTGGCGAGATTTCCCAAACGACACCTAAAATCAGCATGATTTTGCAACTATATTGAAGACAATAACATTTCCTATAATCTGATACCAAATTTCCTGGGTTTCAGGATATGTAACACGGTCATTTTTAGTCCCAAACTCAAATTTTAGGCATTTTTCCCCAAAAATATGAAATTATTGATTTACGTAATTCGGCATAAATCAATAATTGCATTGGGAGTTGAACTAATACTTTTTAGAAAACTGCCCAGTTATATCAGCAATACTCTGTGAAAATTCCAAGTGTGTACCATATCTGAACAAAAAGTTATAATAACTGGAAGTCAGCATTTGATATCGACAAATACAGCAATTGTGTACGATTTCGAACACTATACACGGTGCCCCAATAAAAGAATGTCATTCTTGTTTACGGACTTTATTCAAGAAATGCTCCTAAATAATGACATATTGTTTATACCCGTTTTCAACAAAACCTTCAGTTTTCTTCTTTTATGTCATGAATATGCCGCCATCGGTTTGCAATACACGAAAATAGTGTATCGGTAATTTCACTGCAATAATAAATCAATAATGCAAAGTGCACTATTTAGTGCAATATTCGAATGAGAGGCGCGCGTCCTTTACAGTTGGACCGACCATATCTGGATAATTATGATTTTAACATGATTATTATTCGGAACACCACAGTTAGCTAGACTTTTTCAGGGTTCGAAGAAAACATTGAATAGGCTATATGTTTATCGTACAGTAACTTTTTGTACCACCTTGTACATTTGTAACCATAGAAACAACAACAATAGAAATACAATAAATCATATATCTGGCTACTACAAGCCGCATTCTGCACACTAATTTTCGCGTGAACATGAAGGAAAACAAATCACATGTAAAATGACACCGTTTACCTTCTAATTTTAAGTTTTTAAAATGAATATTTGGTGATTTGGTATATTTCTGTCCATAATCGGCTGTTGTTACCATGGTTACACGAGTACAGTGTAGTGCACAAAAATAAACATTCGGCTTGCTGAGGCTTTTCGGTGGTGTACATTAGCAATTAAGTTTGTTTTGTGTTAATACTAAGTCAGCCAATTTGTATAGACCTTTATGGTCTCCAGGTACATGTACTAAGATATGATTGGCATGAAGGGGGTGTGCCTTGCGATCAAGATTGTGTTCGAATCTAGATACGCTCTGCACAAATTATGTCCCGCATATTGTGTACTTCAGTAAGACACTTACTGAAGATAATGAACATGATCTTGACAATGTTTTAAAGTGGAATTAAAGGGGACCACCGGGCAAAGAACAACAAATTATTATATGTTTTGGTACCGTTTTGTGATATCAAATAGATACCCAACATTTTGCAAAGGGTTGTGTAATTCATAAACAAAGCAATTAATTTCCACCACTTACGGAACCACTGCTATTTCCTGGTTCCATACGGGCAAACCATTTGCGAGTGCGCCAATGCTATTCACGCATATGCGTTTGAAGACAATAGATTCCCGGGCGATTCGTTCGCTCTGCACACATTGCAGTTCACCGCACGCATCGCAGTCTACGCAATTCAGACCGCATGAACGCATGCTTTAGAATGGTGATGCGTTTCCAATTAGGCCTATATATTTTTTTTCTGGAAACATATTTTTGTGAACTTGTTGATGGAATGGAATACTAAAGATGTTACCTTTCTTTAATAAGAATATTATTTTTGGGTGGTGGTACCCTTTAAGTTCATTTTTAGCGATTGATTTATGATAAATGCATTTAAACAAAATACAAGACAGACACGACATTTACGCGGATTACTTAATGATGGTGGAATATTCATCATATTACAGGAAATGGTGGTTTTGTTGATTTTTCATAACTGGAATTGAAGGTGTCCCGAGATTGACGCAATCATTTGGTACACAAATCCTATAAATCAAGATTACACATTTTTGAGACACCCTGTACAGCATGAGAAATCATGCAAAACTACCTGTTTTGTCGATATCAAATGCTGACTTCCAACTACTATAACTTTTTGTTCAGATACGGTACACACTTGGAATTTTCACAGAGTATTGTTGATATAATTGGACAGTTTTCTGAAAAGTATTAATTCAACTTCTAATACAATTATTGATTTATGCGTAATTATGTAAATCAATAATTTCATATTGTTGGGAAAAAATGCCTACAATTTGAGTTTGGGGCTAAAAATGACCGTGTTACATATCCTGAAACCCATGGTGTTTGGTATCAGATTATAGGAAATTATATTGTCTTTAACATGATTGCAAAATAATGCTGATTTGAGGTGTCGTTTGGTAAATTTTGCTAATTATCTATAGTAAGACAAAACGACTGCATTTTTGGACGCCATCTTGGATTTTGAGGTGTTCGCAACAATTTGTTTGAGGTAGACCTCTGAATTATTTTGTCTCATTCAAAATACTTGAAATTAAAATCGGTTTAAACTTGTTGTGGAGATCTGGCAACCTAAAGTCACTTTTTTCGTCTTTGGCCCTCCGCCTATATGTTTGAAATTAGCACAATTAATCAGAATGTATAGGCTTGACTTGGATTAGGGTTATAGAAATAGTCCCAGGTAAACAAAACATAAGGAAGTACATTGTAGGGTGTTCTATGTCAAACAAAACTGCATTTTCATAGAAACTGTTTAAGTCTGCTTTTCTTCAACAAATTGTGATACAAAGGAAATAGACAATGCTTAATCTAATCCAGTGTATGTTTTGCTTGCTTGTAGACATGGTCCTAGGTAGGTTTAACATTCTATGAGGAGATTCGTAACCAAAACATAAGGAAGTGGGGTGATTTCCACAGGCCATTTACAAATGGGCCAAACTCTTTTGTGGATTCCTTTACAATCAACAAACTATGATCCAAAGGAAATAGACAATGCTAGATCTGGGCCATTACCAGGTACAGTAATTGTTTGGCTTAATCCTACAGGTGTAATACATGTATGAGCAAACTCTTAACTTCGTAAACAAAACATAAGGAAGTGGGGTGACTTCCACACGCCAACCACAAATGGCCCTAAACAACTCTTACTGGATTCCTTCAAGTGTGTATTACAATACAAGCATGGGCGTAGGACTTACGTAATACCCATTCATCAGGGGGGGGATGAATGAATAGATCATCTCCCCCCCCCCCCCCAGTTGAATGGGTATCAATGACATGTCTACACCCGTGAATAAAAGGAAATAGAAAATGCTATTAAGCCTATATCTACATGTATGTAGGCCATTACCAGGAACAACTTATTATTAGGCCTGATCCTATACACATGTAGACATGGTCACAGGTGTAATATGAGCAAACTCGTAAGTGAGGTGACTTCCAAATGCCAACCACAAATGGCTCAAACCACAGACATGCTGAGCAGGTAGAACTGTTCCAAGTCTGCTGGTCTGTAGGAAGTCTACTCATACTGACTCATACACTGCAGATACAATGTACACATTCTCTATTTGGTTGTACTAGTGTATGAGTTACACAGTTGGTCACCAAAATGGGCATTACAAGATCTGAGAACCTCCAAGTTATGGGCCCATATTCATAAAACCCTGGCTAGCTTAGTGTCATGCTAAGTCCAATTTTCATGACATGGTCAAGTATTTAACACATGACCCCGTCACCCGTAGTTATTAGCGTCTTTTCGCTCTGCGACGGGAGTGTGGCTACAACGCTAATCTTAGCGGGGGGTCGCACTCAGAGCGAAAATTTCCGCGTAGCGGCCAATCCTAGGACGGTATTTGACCGAATTAACGTCGGTTGTAGAGCCGCTACGCGGGTACGTGATCAGCCAATCAGAGCGCTTGGACGGCGAGGCTCGCTGCCTCACGTGTTTCATGCAGTGATTCGTACACACGCGCTGCATGCACAGTATGTTGTGATTTGTACTGCCTATACCGTATGCTTATAGTACAACATGCATGATAAATGGAACGAGTGAAACTACCGCGTATTCAGAATTGCGAAACTGCAAATAGATCGCGACGGTAGCCAGAGTACAGGGACGGTCACAGCGGATTTAAATCCCCCGTCGCCGCACATGCGTCGCAGAGCGAAAAGACGCTATTATAAAGGGGTAACTCAGTAGGTACCTAATGCTAACCCAGATAACCCTAGTTGGGAACCAAGACAATTGTTGGTTGCTCACCATACTGTATGATCTAGGATGGACTTAGCATGGAACTAAGCGAGTGGGGGATTATGAATATGGGCCCAGGTGTATCACTATCAGTACATGTAGATTCCCTTTAGTTTTCAGTTACAATGAACTGAAGCCAACACAGACAGAAACTGGGGGTCAAAACGTGGGCAGTCTTGGGCAGTCCGAGCCAAAAATAGAATGTGCTACATCAAGCCTCCACACTAACTTTTTCTTGCACTGCCAAGTGAAATCATAACATTTGACGTTTTACTTGCCCCAATATAAAGTTAACTTGCCCTCTTCTTACTAAATGAGATTTACAGGTATGAAATTACATTAGATTGTTCTCTACTAGCTGAACAATTATTCAGTTGCCCGATCGGGCAAGCCAACTAGACAATTTATTAAATTTGACTTGCCCGACACCAATTTTTACTTGCCCCGGGCAAGTGCTAGTGTTGGCTACATGTACATGTATTTCTGGGCTTCCCCATGAAGGATGGGTAGATAGATAGTTACAGAGCTCTGTAATTTCCCAGGGAACATCTCATACTGTATACTACATGTACATGTACATTACTATATACCTTTTCTTTTTTTAATCATTACTCTAAGCCACAAGAACAAAGTAATACAAAAAAGAAGAAGATAAAAGTGGTTATTGATGCATGCAGTAATCTTGCAGTAATTTCTTCCAGTCTCCTTTAATGTGGGTGTGCCATGAAATTAAGAAAGGAATGTGAAATCTACAGGTAAGCATCTTTATTTGATTTTTGAAGTTACTGAGCTCTAACTAATCCTATTTTTCCCCAAACTACTGTCATCATTCAGTTGGCCATTTATATTTTTTATAAAAGCTCACCTAGCAACTTAGAACTAAAAATGAAAACATACATTGTACTCAGCTGTTTCAACTACCAACCTAAATGTATTTCTGAATATGATACATTTACTATTCAACAACAAACTTAAACTATTTAACTAAGTACATTAAAACCTTACATGTCTATATTAAATTTTAATAAAACAAATTATTTGTTTGGACCACCAGGTTTCAGTACACTCACTATTAGGTTAAAGGCATATATGCGTGGGTTATAAAGGGTAGTCAGCAAATTCCAACTCGACTCCACCGCAATCTCTCGAGGTAAACTAAAGATATATGTTGGATCGATCGAAGAGAGGTGCTTCGAAATATCTGAACAAAGGCCTTCTTATGAAATTGCATGCAGTAAACAAATTTCTCACGCTATCACCTAGCCATCAAACGGCGGCACTTTGAAGTCGGTTGCGGTTAAGCTCGTAAACATCTCTGATGGATCTCCATTCGACTAGTACAAACATTCCGAACGGGACTATTTTTAAAGTATTTTTGACTCGGGTATTCGGGAAGTGGGACAGTTTGCGATCGCTACTTATAACTGAGCCAATGGGGATTACGTACCGTGCGTAAAAGTGCGCAAGATGGATCCACGCGTCTAATAACCCACGCATATATGCCTTTAAGAAGCTTAGGTTTTCATGCCAGATTAGACCACAAAGAAAAAAGGAATTATTTCTAGCAATGAGTGTCTCAAGTGATTCCATTATCATGACAGAAATGAGAATGTATTCTGAGGCAAAAATAACACTTTATTTTCAATAGCTACTTAAATCAATCTTGCAAGCACTCTGTCATTTTTGTAATTTAACTTGATGATAATATTAGTGAGCCCTTTTCCCAGATTGTCAGGTGCTCTTTTTCAGCATTTCTATTTTTTAGGGGGATACCCAATTACCAAAATGTTTACAAGCCTTGTCTTTCTTACTTGGGTTAATCCTCAATACTTCTATATTTGTTCATTTCTATATTGTTTTACAGCGTAAATAAATGAATAAAAGAAGATTGAAATTAAATTTTAGAGCTCCATAGACAGACATTACAGTATACAATACAGTATTTCTCAACTTTTTACACATGAGTGAACAGTGAGGATGTACAGGAATCCCCCTCTTCGTCCACTAACCTTACTAAGTACATGTTATGTCACCTTGGGGAGAATAATGTTGGGTGGGGTATGAAATCAAATGCAGTGTCCCAAGTGATCCTAAAGTCTTTATATAATGCCCCGTGGCATCCTTTCACCTTTTGTCTATTGAGTAACAGTGCGTCCTTCAGAACTATAAGGCATTCTTATGTCCTGAGTGAGTTTCTTGGGTGGAGTCGCGACCTTTATTTTTTCACCCTCTTCCTTTCACTATGCAGTTCTCTTTGCTGTATTTACCAAGGACAGCCATAAAAGTGCACAGAGTGATTTGTTGTGTACTGAATTGTAGTTAGTAATAGTAATCTGGTATTAAAATTACATCATACATGTATGATCGTATACATACAAGGTGTACAAGTTGCACTGAAATACATGAAATCATTAATATATATTCTATAATCTCGTCATATGATATCTACTTACAGCTACATGTACATGTACAAACTAATAATAGACAACTTGATTCTGTTCACTAAAAGTTCACATACATTTATTTACCTACATCATACACATGTACTACAATGTCTGCAATGCATGTTGATTTGCACACATCTATGGAAATGACAAATCTAGTTGACAATAACAATGCAAACATGTTTTTATACTATATGCTCAGGAGTGGTCAAATAAATACTTTGGCGAAGGTCTACGAAATACTTCAATAAAAATTGTCTTGAATCGGTTAAGATTCAACAATGTTTGCAGAAAGTCTTCCCTTCCATTGGTGACTCAAATCCTGCATACATGACTGTACTTCTCAGTACCATGGTTACTCTGACAGGCCATCATTGCTCCTATACATTTACGTAGGCCTTCAATATCTACTCATTCTTGTCCAGAGGTCTCTACAAAAATTCCCTGGATGCTCTTACCAACTGCTCAGAGTCAGAACCGCTGTGTATATTGTATTAACTCATTTAATGTGTACGTTTAAACCTTTCTTTATGATCATGAATGACTGTACTTCCTAACTTTCTGACAAGGCCATAGCCCCTACAAACAATGCACATGCCATCTTACGCATTCTACAGACTACTATACTAGTCTGTAACATGTTCCTTTCACTCACCAAATATGCTCAGAAACTATTTAGGACATTTTTAAAAATGTACTCTTGATATTAAACATTTACAATTTGTTTCAGATCATGACTGTACTTCCTCTGACCAAGGAGTTACTTACTAGTCATGGTTCCTACAGTGCACATTTTGTCTTACTTATTCTACAGTCACAGAGAGCAGTGCATGTTTCATCCTCTAATATCAACTACATACATGTATGTTCAGAAACTATTACATTTTTCATTCGCTCGTGATATAATTATGTACAAGCTTTCTCTGATAATTTGTTTTATGATGATGACTGTACATTTACGTCCTCGTATCATGTGAAATTCTAATGGGCCATTTATAATGTCATCTTACTCATATGGTCCATACATGTAGTTTTACCAACTAAGCTCAGAAAGTCCAGAAACTATTTTTCTTTTTATTAACTCTTCCTGTAATTTTTTTTTTTCACGACTACTGGTACTTCCTAGTGCCATGGTTACTAACACTCAAGGGGTCAGGCCATTAATTGTGAGATACCATCTCAGATCTCACTCATTCTGTAGAGCTACATGTACAATAATGCTTCAAGCTTTTATCACACTTGAAAACCTACCTACTGTTTGCAAGTAAACATGCATGTACATGTATACTGGTTACATGATTACATAATCAAACCAGTGCGGCTTGCGAATGCATGACCATGAGGATTGAATCATGTTGTATAAAACGTGACAAGAGTTGCAAATGACTTTATTTATCTATTCCGCCAGCTATGATGTTACATGTAAACATATACAATAAATTTTCTCTCGCGTTGGAGAACAAATATCAAGTTTCTCGTCTCAATGAATAAGTTGTGAGAATCATATCAAAAGTCATTTGAAAACATGAATCATCCATGCTAACTTTGAACAAGATAAACACTGTGATTGTATTGCACATCACCCCAACATTTATGACAAGTGTTAAACATCAAAGGCCAGAAATTATCATCATTGAAAAGAAAGCAAATCATTTAACTGGCCTGAAAGAAGAAAAAACATTAAACTAGGAAAGTTGGGAGAATTTTCTTACCACTGCTTCCAAATTATGGCAACACACTTAACCATTTTGCAGAAGTGTCAGTTTGTTGTAGGTATACTAAAATGTACACCAGTCAAATAATGGAAATGTGCAATTACCATAATTTTGGACCAAGTAAAAAAAAGTTTGTGAATGATGGAAACACATTTACCATCATCTAAAGGTGATATATTTGGTAATGACCCCGCTGTGAACCCTTCCCCCTAATTTGCCTGACCCGCTGGGTGCCCCTGTGGGTGCACTTACATGCACCCATAGCGTAGCATAGGGGTGCGACTCTGACCCCCTTATCCACTCTACAGTATCAGGTGCGAGTTTTGTCAAGGTTTTGTACAGCATTGCTACACTGTACACAACAAAATATGCGCTCTGCACAACTAACTAGTAATGAGTGATTGCACTATGTGCACATTATAAAGTTAAATTTGTTGCTGTTTATACATGTAGATTAACTTTTATTCACAAAATATCCATGTTAGGTATCCTTTTAAATTAAATATATCTATAATCACCTCTTTGGTAATATACATGTAGTCATATACATACATGTATATATTTTGTAGATCAAATTATTGTTAATTATCAATCTAACGTTCATTTTTTTATGTTAGTTTAAAGTGAGGCCTGTAAAGTGTCAGATATTGCCCAAAATGACATTTGAGATTTCAATCCTGTACCAAAATCATTGTAAGATATGTCTGAATGATGTGTGAAAGTTTCATTGAAAAAGAACACTGCTTTCCAGGTTGAAAAAGAACACTGCTTTCCAGGTTAAAAAAACAAAAATATGCGTCAGCTTTTACAACGGACGTGTATGAGGTTTATGACCGTTTGTTAACGCTTTTGAGTTGAATGTAGATATCGTTAAACCCTATTTTATTCTTCTCTTACCATAAGCTAAACAACACAGTAGAAGAGAAACGAGGAAGCTCCAAGTAATTTTCGCGGAGTTACATGTAGACACTTTACAGGCCTCACTTTAAATAATCATGTTTCAATGTAATTCATGATGGTTCCCATGCTTGCAAGTTAGTGAAAGTTAAAATGTACTGTGAGACCCTCTTTACTTGCACAAGTATCCAATAATATAGAGCTAGCTGTCAATGGCCAGTTCCAAAAGAGGGGCATTATAGTTCCCATTACAATGAGAAGTTGAATAATACAGGAAGAGTAGTGACGCAGTGTGATTTAATACTGTTGCCGCATTCAAGAGATAATGGCAAAAAAATCTGATGACCGAAGCATTCAAGATAGTGGGATTTTCAACAACACAAAAGACCATGAAGTGATGAACAAGAACAAAACACACATAAATGTCAACGTAACATTTCCTGGAATTTGGATTCCTTTGTTCTGTCACATGGAATAATTCAATAAAAAACATGTGGGTATCATGGGCACAATCTTCAATGAGTGTATATACATACATACAATTGTATTGTATGTGTGTTGACTACGATATCAAATAAATACATGTATGCCCATATTGCAGTTAAAAATAAATTTAGTAGACAAATTCTGCAAACGACAACAAAAAATGCTTGGTTAGGAATGCAAGACACATACAGAGTGACAGATATTTTTTCCACTATAAAAACTGATGCGATTATGACCACACCTTATTAAAAGATCTCTCTGAATTTCAATAGGATACTGGAAGTGCACAAATCATCACAAATCTATGCGTGATCTTGAAGTTTGAACTCGAGTCACTCTGGTCACAGTTTGAGAGACTTGACCATTTGCTAGGGTGCACACAACGATACATCCTTGGAAGGCTTGGTGCTGGAAGTGGCTAGCCATGTGGCCACAGCATGCAGTCACACACTGCAGGCACAGACAGGGCGATACCCAAACGTTACCCCTTTCACACGTGAGAGGAAAGTCGGAAGGCAGATCTATCATTGGTACAATGTACAATGTAAATCTAATGAAATGGTCTGACTGAAGTAAGTATGACAAGTTTATTTAAAGCTGATTCAGAAACAGTTTAGGATCAGTAGTATGTTGTACTTTGGTGTTAGCAAGGAAACATGTACAATACTAAAATCAATAAACTGACTAGTTGCCTACTAACTGAGCTTCTAACCATGCACCATGGTTGATATTTCACACCAGATGCAAGAGGCTTTGAGTTACTATGTTAACTGAAGTTGGGTGTATACAGGGTACATGTACATGAACAGTACAGCACGCTAGGCTAGCTGGATTACTTGTCTAGACACAGTCAATTATCATCACAGGAAAATGTGAAAGAAAAGGTTCGTTTTTTAAAACTACGTTGTACTTTTAGAAAAAAAAATGAATTTAGAGCCTTGATGTGAACAGCGTATAAGGAGGGGGGGGGGGGGGGGGGGGGGCATGTGAATGTAGTCGCACTCTTCCAGACAAAAAAAATGTTCTATAGATTCACACCTACTACTGAGTGTGTACATTTCATGCTGTTTTCACACAAGACCAAGCAAATCCAGAGTGATTCACATACAATCATTGCTAAATCATACAATTGTAATCGTGGACATTCGCCCACATTGGCGGTAGCTAAAAACTTGTGTCAAATTGTGCGTGTTCATACTATCACAGCCAGAATGTCACTGAATAAGTTGAATGAAAAATTGAGCAAAGAAAATGGGGCTTCCTTGGGATTCAAATTGCTAGACCAGTGTTCTTATCTTACGACTTACATGTAAATGATGACACACGCAGGACCCCAGGGTACCGTTTTACCCCGGTATCCCGCGTTGTGTTGTGCCATCTTGTGTCCACTCGAAGTACAACCGTATTGCGTTGTGCATGCAGTGCAGCGCGCGATTGTATGCACGCTATGCCCACAGTACAGCCCTAAAAATTAAATAAATAATTAAACAAAATGGCGGATTTTCGTCTGGTACCCCAGGGTACCATTTATGTCATCAAAGGTACATGTACTGAGCTACATGTAGAAAGCTCCCCTGATGCCTGTTTGTTTGTCCATGAAACCCCTTAGTTTTCAATGCTCATGTTGCTCAGAAGCTATTACAAACCTGACGCAAACCCGAAGGATAAGAAATTAACTTCTATTTAGGGATACATGTATGTGCCAGGGATCACCAAGGTGATGCAACTTTTTATGGTAGAAAGTTTAAATGATACAGGGCCCATGGTGATACAACACTTTCTGTGAGTGTGCAACTGTGAAATTAATCTAGATAGTTATTTTACATACATGTGTACGTGTGTGTTCACACTTCTCACAGCTTCTCTTTCAATCGAGAAGCAACTTCAGTTTTCTTTCAAAATTGTGTCCCGGATCTTTTTACAAATTGGCGTACAATAACAATAAATAGCCACCATACAAACCACATGAATTGGGGTGTGTAAGTTATTCACAAAGGATTGTGTTTTTGCAATTCTCAGTGAAGGGTATAATGCCATTATAAATATGGTACTCAAATTTTACAAAATAACAAAAGGGAATAAAATGTGTTATAGTTTGCAAGCACGGGTGTAGGAATAAATATTTTGCCTCTTTGCGGCTTGAGGGGAACATAATACAAAAAAGGGTACAATACAAATGATTTTAGCGAACAAAGTGATATGGTTAGACTGCGGCATATAAATACAAAGAATGTGATACCCTACCTCTAAAATAACACCATAATACGCTATCAATCATGGTCAGACCTAAGATAAATTATTATCTGTAAAAAAATAACAGCTATGGATGAATTGTGTGAATGTTAAACAATTTTTGTTATTAATATTTTTAGAATGTTTGTGTTAGGCAACATAAATATGATTATTCTTGTAATATTAAATGGACAAACATACAAGCAAAAAAACAAAAGAAAATACAGGGTAACCAAAACAATGTATAAGCTGACACCAACACTTTGAAACATGTTTAATAAAGGGGGTACCACCTGACCACCAAATCTAATATTCTTATTATAGAAAGGTAACATCTTTAGTATTCCATTCCATCAACAAGTTCACAAAAATAGGTTTTTCAGAAAGAAAAAAAAGAATTGGGAAAACGCATCACCATTCTAAAGCATGCGTTCATGCGGTTCCTGAATTGAGTAGACTACTGCATGTGCAGCAAGCGAATCGCCCGGGATTGACATTGTCTACATATCAAACGTACGCGCACTCTCGCAAACCAGGAACCAGGAAATAGTAGTCGGTTTCCGTAAGTGGTGGAAATTAATTGCTTTGTTTATGAATTACACAACCCTTTGTAAAATGTTGGGTATCTATTTGATATCACAAAAACAGTACCAAAACATATAGTAATGTGCTGTTATTTGCACCCGGATGGTCCCCTTTAAATAACCCATTGTTATTCATTGAAATACAAAAGGGAAATTCTAGAGGAAATTGTGGACAGTGCATACGTCGGCTTACAAGCATTGATTGAATGTCATTATTTACAGTAAATTTAGATTAAAGAAGTCTAGTCAGTATCACCACCAAGAAAGAAAAAAATCTCAATATAATATACATTATATAATAAAAAGTAACTTCACTGTGAAGTTTTAGACTTAGAGCAACTTTCACATTTTCAGATAGAGAGGTCTTGTGCACAGAGGGAAGTTTCATCATCTGTTTTCAGGAAAGCTTGGTCGGGTCTTTGACTGGGAAAACCGGAGGGACACGTCATTTAAATGTACAGACAAGTTGCAAAAACAATATAGGCATATGGCACAGCTTGGCTCAGCCTCAGACAATCCATATGAATAACATACAATGAACCATGTACAGTGTAACATGTTCCCCAGTTTATGTTATAAATACTATAGAAGTGTCACTAACCCCATTTTTGTGCTTTCAAAAGCCTACAAGTAGCGTGTTATAGTACGTATGTTGTACAGTGCATTCCATTTCCAACATGAAAACAGTAGGATGGTTCAAAGTCCTACGTCACCAGCTACTGAATTCAAACCCAAATCACTTGGAGCTTCACATTTCTGTTGTGCCTTGTTGTGTGGGCTTAAATGGTTAACACAAGAATGCAATGGGTTTTGATTTTTCAAATGTGTCCCTAATTATGTGTCTCCTAACTATTATGACTGAAATAAATTGTTCCAAATGAATGCTTCATGATTGCTGTCAGAATAAATGGGCACAGGTGATACAAACTTACATTAATTTCCACTGTTTGAAAAACTGGGGGTAAACATGTGTTTCTTTTTCTACAAAATTATTACACATCATTTCAGAAGAAGCCCTACTTTCAGTGTACAGGTAAGATTTAAGTCTCAAATTCCTCAATTACTTTTTGAAAAATCTTCTAAAGTTAAATGGATCACTTTAAAAAATCAAAGCCTAGAAAAGGCTTTTTATGTTGCACAGTGCATTCCAGCAGTGAACTGTACGTAGGACAGCTTGATTCCTACATGTATTGCACTCACCTAAATGATTTGAAGCACAATCTTTTTCATGCTTCTGAAGTGTTTCTAAAATTCTAGTGCTTCTAGTGTGTGTAAGACACTGGCATGTAATTTTTGGGTTGTATTTAAAAAAAAAAATGTATTGGACTTGTAAGGTGAAGCTCTTTTGAAGATTAAGTTTTATTTCTAACAGTAGTACCGTTCTTACATAACCTGACATAACATTACATATTGGGGTAGTATACAGCACGGCTGTTCTACATGCATTGTAGGGAATTCCTTTACATGCTTCCATTTAAAGGGACTTAGGTAACATTGTCCAAATCAGTTCAAAATAAAATTTTAATTCTAGCGGTTCCCTTATTACCTTGTTGCTAATCGTATTAACAATACAAATCATGGGACAGGTTTCGGTTTTTTTCAAATTTCCCTTTCTGTTACAAAGATATGTATGATTGAAGTATTCAGATAAGAAAAAACCCCGGGCGAGTTTTTCTTCCGTGTACAAAGTGAGTGCAGTGAGTTACTGAATATCACTTTTGCCATTTTCGCTCATTTCTTGGCCATACAATGTCCATTTTGACCTTGAGAAATTTTCACGCCAATACCCCTGTGGACCATATGAGAT